>JABUQX010093932.1:0-76737 GCA_015478945.1 Trachelipus rathkii | reverse complement strand
GAAAAGATTTTGTCTTTTCTTTTAATATAAGGAAAAAATTAAAAATAAGAACGAACGGTGGGATGGCGGACAAAACAAAGGTTCACAAAATAAAAAAATGTACGTCTGTTAGATAAAAAAATTCAATTTAGTTTTTTCCAAAGGTGGCTCGTTTGTGTCATCAATAAAGAGGTAATCTGTTTCGGGAGTTCGAAAAAAAATCAGTCGTTTTTTAAAACAATGCGGACCCCCGAGAGCTGGACTCCCGACTTGTGTTCGGGATGTCAATGGCGGAAGCAAAGAGAGGGGGGGAGAGGTGGGAGCAAAGTCGGTGAACTGCTAGCCTGAACCTGAGGCCTGAAAGAGGCTCGGGGGGAGTGGGGGGGACTCCTGAGTAAACCCTGAAAGAACCGCTCGACTCCGTTTGGGAGAGAGGAGGGATGAGCGGGGAGAGAGAAACGATGAGAGAGCGCCGGAGAGAGGGTAAAGAGGAGGAGAGACGGGGACCGGGCTGGAGGAGGCGCGAAGGAGGGGGCAGGATGGAAGGGACCGCTTTCGGAGGGAGGGGAGCCGGAGCGGTGCTAGGAGCCGGCGGCGGGGAAGCGAGCGCGGGAGGAAGGCAGAGAGTGAGAGGCGAGCAGGAGTGGGAGAGAGAGACGGAGGGAGGGTGAAGAAAGGAGAGGAAATATAGAGAGCAGAGAGAAAGAGAGACTGGGACAGAACCCACCCGCAATCCGACCTGGGGATATATACGGGGAGAGGGAGATAAGAAGAGGAGATGAGAGAGGAGACGAGGGCGAGGGGGAGGAGAGGAGAGAAGGGGGGAGAGGGAGATCGCCGGGGGAGGAGAGAGGGAGGGGAGAAGAGAGAGAATGGAGAGAAGAAGAAGCGGAAGACATTGGGCCGGGAGAGAGAGATCGAGGGGAGAGAACTATTATATTGTATAATATTATGAGGAGAAAAGGTGGAAGAGACTGTGATGGGTGGATGATCAGAGATGAAAGAGGGAATAGCAGGGAGAGGAGGGAGGGGCGACGAGATTGTGAGGAGAGGGGACGACGAAGGAGGAGGGAGATAGAGGGGAGAGTAGGACGAGAGCGAGTGAGGATAAGGAAAAGAACAACGATACTGAACTGATAAGGTCCGACGTCACATCGAGAAGGCAGGACGTTTCGAACCGACAGAGGCAAAGGAGAAACGGAATCGAGGATGGAGAGAGCGGTCCGAGGGAGAGAGGATGCGGAGAGAGATTGAAGAAGAAGAGACAGGGATGGAAGAACGGAGAGTGTCCAGGGGAGAGAAGGGACGGGGGAGGAGGTGGGAGAGAAGAAGAGAGAGACGAGGAGAAGAGCTGACGATGAGAGAGAGACGTGACATGAGAGAGAGAACGAGACCGCGACTGGCCGACGGAGAGAGCAGAGAGAGAGCAGGAGAAAAACAGAACATCTTTAGGAAGAAATAACATTTGAGTTTGATGTCATTTCTAAATAAATACAAAAAAAAATACTTCAACACCCATGTAAAAATTACTAGTAAGAAATCTGAACTATTTACTGTGCTATATTCAATTTGGTGAGCAAAAACAAGGTTATCAATATTCTGTTTTTCTGACAAACGTAATTAACGGATCAATACTAGAAATATTTTTAAACCACAGAGTGTGAAATATAAAAATAACTGCCTAAAAATAGATTAAATGTTAAATAACATTATCGATTTAACGCGTTAATATCCATCCCACAAAAATCATATATAATTAATATATATATATATAATACTATATTATATATATATAATTAATTATATGTATATTATATAATATATATATATATAATTATATTATATATATAAAGTATATAATATAGTATTATAATATATATATATAATATTTATGTAATATTAAATATCTATTTTTCTTTCTTTTCTATTCTTCAGCCTCTACCTTTCTTTGCCCCAAGCATTGGGTAGTGACTATATCAACTATTATAGATAATAATATATATGAATTAATAATCGTATCACCTAAGGTAAGGTGCTAGTACAAAATAAGACAGTGTCGGTGAAAAAGATAACAAAGCTAGTAGGAAATAACATGGACAAACGTGTATTCGAAATAAGAATAGTAGGCCAGCCTGTACGCTCCTCCCTCTACGTTACTATCTAATCAACTACATATAATTAACAGTAATATCTGGATAATTATACATCATTCTATCATAATTTGTGAGAGCTCCATAGTCTACACCACATGACAGAATAAATTCACCCTAATAGTAATAGCAAATTCATGCGCTGACCAAGCGCACGTGAACTCAGCTCCACCTACGATTCGGAGTTATGACACATTCAGTCCACAGACCTAGTAATGCTATATCTATCCCCCTGGCTCAAGTAGTGGAATACCTAAAAACAAACCATTTAGTCCCCCATTACAGATACCCCGCCCCATTCTCTAAACCTATCACTGCACACTTTATTCCTCGCCTCTTACGCTTGATATACTAATATTCATAGATACTTAATATAATAAAGTAAGATCATAACCTGTTTTTACTACACACATTACATCATTCCCTTAATCTTACACGACATTCTCGGTTTACAACTCGTAGCTACTCTCCATAATCCACCTTATTTCTCATCCCTCTAACTCCGGATTATAGCTCTACATAACCATTCCACAACCAGTAAATAAATACCTTTGGTTCCCGTGAATAGGTTCCCAATCATCACTCTATCCACTTATTAATTACTAATTATTTATAGTTTCTAATTATATTAATAATAATATAATATATAATATATATATATAACTAATGATATAGTTTGGAATATCAAAATTATACGTCGGATATTATCATATTTAAATAGTTTATATTAGATTTTTAATATATGTATGTATTCTT
This sequence comes from Trachelipus rathkii, assembly GCA_015478945.1. Taxonomy (NCBI): domain Eukaryota; kingdom Metazoa; phylum Arthropoda; class Malacostraca; order Isopoda; family Trachelipodidae; genus Trachelipus; species Trachelipus rathkii. Next base: position 73,852 of record JABUQX010093932.1, on the reverse strand, counting down.
AAAAAATATATTATAATGCTTTATACCTCCAGTAATAATGGTATAATACCCTATTGTCTGGAATTAGACTTAGGTTACCCCCAAAAGTTTGCTCCCCCACTTAGTCAAAATGTAAAATAAAAAAAATAAAAATTATAAAATAAATATAAAAAAATCAACAACCCACTACGGACAAAAAATAACATAAAACAACCTAATCTTTAAGAAGATGGTGCCCGGAGGAGAATACATTCAATTACTCTACTTAGGTGAATAAAGTGAGAATCTTACATATTAGGGTATTGCAGGAAATAAAGGATTCCTCGAGACGCGCGTAAAGGACCACTTTTGTCCATTCGAACAAATCATGTTAATCCACAACAATTTAAAAAAAAATCAGGAATTTATTCAATCTTACAATTTTATTATATATTAATTATAATTATACAGATGATTCGAGAGCCTATTTAGTAGACCTTTTATATTATTAGTGTACTCGTATTAAATAAATGACACTTTCTAATTAATTTTAGACTAGTTAGTTTTTTTATTCGTATTACTAAAAGATCAATGACCCCAATGAGTTAATATACCGCCAAACGTATAGCAGGCAGTCGATAGGTATTACTACATTACCGGCTACTTTCACGTGAGTCATATATAAATACTTACGTAGGGTATAGAGGGACTATTACCCTACCTACTCTTCAGGAGTGGAGTTTACTCACCGGAAATACCTCACTGCATCTTTTAGATAATTTTTTTGTATCGCGGCGGTTCCTCCGCCCCTCCCATACGGTGTATGGAAAACGGTCTCTCTTTCCCTAGTCGGCTCGAGCCCCCCTAGTGTGCACCGTATTAAAGCAAATAAATATAATGTGATTATAAAGAGAATCAGCTCTTAATATTTTATTTATAATACCATCATAAATACAGAATAAAAGGTCTCATAAAAATAGGCCTTCTAATATATTTTACTATATTATTAACATTAAATTATTTTGTTTTATTTATTTTTTTTACCATTTTCTTAATGTGAATTTTACCTAGGATATTCTCCCAAAATATTCCTTTTCCCGCTTGAGTTAAGCCTAATTGTTAGAGTTTATGAATATGAATAATAGTAATATATAATTTTTATATTTTTGTTATTATATTTATTTTTATTATTATTTTTTTTTTTTTTTTATTTTTAATCAATTACTTCCCTCATGAGGTCCAAACTTATTATGGACCTACAGTCAATTAATTACCAGACAATGTATTATCCTCAGTTTTAACCTATGTAATGAATTTAATATAGTTTTTAAAGATAAACATTAATGAATACTCGAGGACATATAATTATTATCAAGGGATAAGCTGGCCTCGAATAGATATGATATAGAAAAGCTTATGTGTATAGTAGTGATAGCTTTTTATAGTAAATGAGGTATATTAGTCTTAATCTAATAGAAGTAAAATATAATATTACATGACTTTGGCAGATGAATGCAAGAAAGAGTAATCATTCTTAATATAAGGGTAATGGGGTAGATAAAATAATAAGCGTGGTAACTGTAGGGAACCTTACTATAAATACTATAGGGAGTAATTGTTAATATTGAGTGTTGTATAAGTAGATATGACCTTATAAGAAATAAAATTTTACCATGTTGATAAGTAAAATAAATATATACGATCGCGAGGCATAAGGTAATAACTGTAACTAACTTAAGGAGTAATTGTTTGTGCGTATAATATAATAAAAGAAACAAGCGCTAATCCATTTATGAATAAGTTTGACTAGAAGGATATGTGGAATATACCTAATATTCAAATATTTTAAACAATTTGAAAATATATAAAAGGGAATGATAAAAAAAATAATAATTAGTATTTCGATAAGAGAAAAGTAAATATATATTATTTAGGTTTATACCTTTATGGACCTACAGTAACACTATATGATAGCCGACACTCAATTATTCATATAATAAATAATTTGACTAAAGTATGAAATTTGATATAGGGGAAACTCTGTCGGGCAAGTATAATATAGGATTAAATTTATAGAAAGTTAAATGAATATAATATTAAATAGGTATGTAAAGGAAAAAATGTCTATATCTGCAATCAAAGAACTAATAATTATTCAAACTTTTCCCACCCACATGAAATAACTGAAGAAGAATCAAGAAAAAGTAATAGTTAATATGTGTGGATTTTATAATATTATAATAAATTATAGTCATTAATATTCTTGTTTAAAAACAAAATATATATATAGATAATATCAATTTAGAATCAGCCGATTTAGGTTAATATTAAGGTACCTAATATATAATTTAACTCATACCAATACGAATAATGTCTCCTAATTAAGAACCTATCAAAATATGAAAGCTTATATAATTAACCTTGTTCACCGCTTACTATATGTATTATATAGTAATATTTAAATAATATATATACCTCTAGATTAGACTCTAATTAATATGTAATAGAAAAATTTTATGGGACCATTATTACCGACCATCTGATAATAAATAATAATAAACTAATATTAAGTGACTGCATATTATTAGTCGTGAATACATCTAGTCTGTGATATTATGACACCTGTGGAGTAAGTAAATAATAAGAAAAAATTAAAGTCAAGAACAATACTTTATCATATAAGTCAAGATTAACATGATAGTAAATAAACTTGTAGTGTAATTTCATTTTATCTTTGGTTCTTTTCATCTGCCGCTTGGCTGTGGAAGAATTTATCTGTCATATTAATAATTAATAATATATATTAGATTTATTCAGTATAAGAGGTTACTATGATCTATTTGTAACGTTGCGTAAATAAGTAATCCTAAATATTTTTATAAGGCAGGGCGTCCCACTTTATTTGGTAAACTGAAAAACATAAAGCATAGATATAACAGTTATTTAATTATCATATATATATATTTTTATTAATAATAATATAATCTATTATTATATTTATATTATATAATTAATATTATTTACCATATCGTGTTTGGTTTATGACCTTTAGTTATTGTAATGGGATAAAAGGCATGAAATATGATAAAATGTCAACGGGCGTCCATATGCTAAGTCAAAAGAGACTCATATTAAATCTGATATAAAAGTTAGTATATCTAATATGTAGGCAATCGTCATCAATACTAAGCTATTGAATATCTTGATGCTATTTATGCAATAGAAAGCCTAATCTGATCGGTTTTATTTTAGGTGACGCGTCTTTTTTGATATTTTAATATATGAAAAATACACCAAAGAATTTTGTCATTTGACTTTCGGTCACATGAAATGTTGCCAAAGAGATGTACCTGGCGCGAGACGCTCTGAGATGAGTAACTAAATGCGATTCAGCTTCAGTTTAGTAATCTCTGGTCCAAGAGCATTAGAATACGTCTCTAGTCTGAATGAAAGTTTCACACACTATGTATCGAGTCCTCGCGCTAGCATTGCCAGTTAGGGAAACCATCAGACTGCAACCTCTACGCAGCAGTACAATTATATACAGAAATAGAATGGAATTACTTTTTATAACCAAGATATAATTTTAATATAAGATATATCAAACTTTAGAGATTCATACTAGCTATTAAGAAGTACCTATAAGGTCTATTAAGTAATCAATAATGAATGAATTAAGATGGAAACTCTCAACTAAAACATATGAACAATGTATGAGAATACAAATAATGTCACATACCCAAGCTTAATTCTATCTCATTCATCGTACGCTATCAAAATAACTATACAAACTCATCACTAGTAATTAGTTCTGTGAGAACTAACAGGATAAATAAGATAAGGAATCAAATTTAAGGAGAAGGATAAATAGAGACTAATAAATATATGGAGCGTAATAAGGTCTGTTCCCTGTAGAATCAAATTGAATCCTTAATAATCTTAATAACAACACTACCATCCTAATGAGTTCTCTGAAAGTTTTAAAGAATAAGATAATTAGGGTTAAAAAGTGAAGAGTAACGATATAATTAGTTTATAAATGGTATAAATAAATCTCTGAAAGGTGTGATGAGAACATTAATTATTGCAAACGGAGAGACCTAGTTCATCAAGCAGCTAACATATATAGTTTTAGCATAAATTTTCTTTTGTTGATAAGTAAATATAAATATAATAGCTAATACATACTATAATAATAATATCAATAATTTTCTATTTAATCGGTATTGCAAACACCAATTCCCACACTAACAAGCTCACTTTATATATGAGGACACCTTAACAACTCCCATAAGTAATAAGTCCATAATACTAGGGGTAATAGTATGAGATATAGAGGTATAATATACTGGAGTGAGTAGTATACTTAATTAATTGGAGGGCCCCCTATAAAATTCTTACCGATTGAACGTCTAACATAGAACTCACGTCAAAGACCTTAACTGTTTTTATTTATCATTCCTAGCAGTACTCTCACCTGGTAATTCACTACACATTCACAACTATAATAATCCTTTCCTATCACACCACTACCTGCTATCAAATCCGTTACCCTTAATATTAATTCAATAAAAGTACAATACAATTAAATAAATTTTTAAACTTCTATAAGATAATAATATGGCTCCCACAATGGCTTCTTCAATAATTAGAATAACCATTAAGAATTAAAAATAACCTTCACTACTAACTCGACATAAATACTAGGACTCTTATCCTACATTTATTTCAAACCCTTTCTTTAACATCCTCTACAAATCCTCTCCAAACTTTCTTCAGTTCCACACAGATAAAAATTACTATAAAATCAATATACGCTTAACCTAATTAAGTGAAACAGTGATGAGCCACCCTCATCAACTCATAATTTTCACTAATATAAATCTCTCCCGCTAATCTAGACGTGCACTAAACATCAACTCGCCATATACTACTTCATACCGCCCTACTGCTTCTGATATATTGACACTTTATATAATCATCAAACTTATCAACATTATCCACATTCCATACTAAACAAATTAAGATTAGCTCAAAGATCAACACCATATCTTCGGGCTATACAAATTCTCTAATATTAGTAATTCAATTAAATAATTAATATCTATTAACTAGTCCACGTAAATCCAATCTTCCCTCCCGCTCGAGTCAAAACATATACTTTTTGATTCCATATTCAAAAGATAATAACTAACCTTAACTCACACATAATCCAACCATAATACTATATATATTAATTTCATATATACAACTATGCCCGCAGAGCTTCTAAATAATCGTTAATTAATTCTTGGCCAAAACTGCAACTCTAAGTTATTGTGACTAAGTACTCTACGCTATATAGAACAAACATATATCAATTAGTTTTGCGGATGCTCTCGTGTGCGCTTAAATTGAATTTACTCTATATGTGTAAAATATTTTAACTTCTCTGCTCCACAATCACCAACTTTTAATCAACCAACTCAGACACAAATTAACAACTTTATGCGCGGTTATAATTAACAGGCAACCTAAGGTCTATTTATTACACCTTAACATCCAGCATTTAATAATTGAAGATGCGGATGTTTAAATCCTGAATTGGGGATTAGGATTTAATGCGGATGCGGATTCTGCATAATAACGTCACATATTATATATAGTATAATATATATATATTATATATTTATATATATATATATATATCCTATATACCTATATATACTATAATATTATAATATATATATATATATACTATATAATTATATATCTATATATTATATATATTATAACAGGGTGATTCAAAACCTCTGCGACAATCTCGGAGGGCTATAGAGCAACCGATAAGGAACATTTATTGTTAAATAAGCTATATGTTTGTATGACGCTTCGTTTCCAAAGTTACGGATGATGTAAGTAAACCACGTGATGTTGTTTGGCGCGTCCTTACTTCGTAACCGGAGATTTGATTTTTGGTATTCTAATGTTATGTATGTGTGCGTGCGTATATCTTTGTACTCGAGGGTTGATAGAGGTAACAATAAGGATATTTTGTTAATCAACGTATGTGTTTTGACCGCGAGTTGGAAAATTTCAACAATGGTGAGCTTGTTATTGAAATCCGTTTTATTGGGGAGTGTGGTGGTGTGCAAACGTGTCTGCCCCTGTACCTTGATTACTTCGATTAACATCGCCGTGCCATTGCCTGTCGACTCTACCGAAACATGCCCTACACTGTGATAGACTGTGAGAATAATTTGTAATTCATCCGGCACGACAACGTGAAGATGAAATTATTGGCTGTCTCTCAAAGAATATCTATCTTTTGTGTTGCACACATCCGTTCGTATTTTATTTTTGTGCACACACAGATGAATTCATTCACATTTGCCCACCTAATAGAAAGCAATATAACGCATAGTATAACGTGGTGTTGAGTGGGATTCACGGGTTCGATCTGCATTCTGTAATACCTACCCAACAAGATACCACATTAGAATCTTCTCGTCATCCATGATGTGACAGCACCGCTCAAACATCCTTGTCGGCGTTGCATAGTTGTGTCATGGGAGCGCCTCATGTTGTTTAACCCAATCAGTATCATCTAGCGTCGACAATAAAGCTCTAGTGTACATGTTTCAACTGAGTAATACAGCAGGTAAATGTGAGGGCTATTTTTCTGAGTAAGCTTGACACGTAAGTAAATGCTTATGTCCAAAATCAAACTCGGTATACCAGTCGGAAAACATATATGCAAACAAAATACCACCAAGCAAAAATTATTTGCGCAAGGAATTATACTAACGCAACACAGAATAGCTTTTACATAGATAAGCAAAATTTTAAGACCTTTGTTTTAATATAACAATTTTGTCGTTGCAGGAGGTCTAGTCACACTGCTCGTGCCGTCAAGCTCTTTCGTCGTTTGATGCTATAGACAATACATACTCGCAAATACTCCATCACACTCAAAGATGAAAGTACAACAGAACCATCTCTCCAGTATAACAAGGGACCAATTTCGTGAGAATTTTTGAGTTAAGCAGTTGATAAATTTCGTTAGACTCTCACAGTTGCTCAGACACAACCTACTAGGGCAAATCGCACAACGGGTGAGTCAGCACACTACGATTGGCCTCAAAGCTCATCTGTTTACTTTCCTGAAGTCGCGGTAAAATGCAATTTTGGAGTAGTTCTATGCTATGGTTGCGCACAAGCCCTGGACAACAAGAACGAAACTGAATATTTCATCCTCGGACAAGGGCAATTGCACGCGAAATATAGACTCAAGTAGACGTGCGGTCGCTATCAGGCGAACCTTTCTCAAGCAAGACTCTTTCTCTCATACTATAAGCAAAGACAGTGGAGCTGTGACTATACTCTCTGACAACCGATGACATCATATCCGCATCCTCAAATTGTACTAACCCTGCAGGTTACTCACGAAGTAGATCCCCAATATAAGTCCATAATCACGAGGTAAAGAGTATCTGAAGCAAGCAACATTAGTGTAGAGTGGGCGCGGTGATTTTTAAAGTAACTATAATTCACTAAATTGGAATAAGAATTGTGTCGGAATAATTACGATTACTCACGTAAATAATCGTTAAAAATGTGCCCTTCTTTCTTCCGATATACCACAAGATTAGCACACGTCTAGCAACCACCATCGTCTATTACATAACTTCTTGTCTTAACTCTCTCAGAAAAAAGAGAATAGTAGACGGACTCCAATTACTGTGAAATACACTAGAAAATGACCATCTACAACTGAAACATAGAAAATATAGAAATAAAATTGGAAGAGACAATATGAAAGAGTGATGATCAAGAGACATGCAACCTGTTTCCGGAAAGAGCGGTAAGCTACAAGTATTACAGACTTGAACAAACACACTAGTAAACGCACGCCGCCAACAAAACACCACATACTGCGACGTCAAAAAAGAATGTCAGATATACATTTAGATTCGTAGGTTTACCTCTTCCGATGCTGCTGCGATCCAACAACACATAATAAAATTATTATTCCACTAGCTGTAATCTTTACATCATCCCCCGCTACATAATTCTGAAAAACGAATCCAGATCAACTATCACAAATAGCAAGTACACATATATTTAAACCTACTCGAAAAATAGTACCATTATCCGCATTTGCCAACACACTCCCTAGTGACCCTTCCTTAGTTCATGTTAGTTCGACCAGAAACACCGCGGTATATGTACCTAGAACTATAAGCCCCTTCGATTCATAATTATTATATACATAACCTTTTACTCACTGGCTACTATGCATAACCTATATGTCTTGACCAAGTGTACTATTTACTACTAATATATAAATAGTTATATAATATACTTTAATATCCTAAGCCACATACTATAAGTAATATATATAATTATAAGATTCATAATTTTATATAAAATAAATTTCCTGCACCATATATATATATATACTGAACACATATCTGAAAATGTCTAATTTTTTTATTTAAACATTTAATCTTATATTTTAAATTATATTCATTATACATTAATTTATTTATTTTCCATTATTATTATTAATATTATTAAATTGTAATGAATTTTAAATGTTATATTTTTGTTTTTTAATTGAGCTTAAAGTTAATCTTACCTTATGTGATTTTAGAAGAATCTTTTAACTGTTATAAATAATCTGTATTTTACAGAAAAATATCTTTATATTATACATATATATATATATATAAGTATAGTGAGACATACTTTAAATAGTATTTAATTGATTGCTTTAGCTGATAAAATAGTTTAGTATTTATATTATATAGTAGTTCGATATATTATATATATAATTTTAATATATATATATATATAATACAGAGACTTTATAGGGCACAACACGTTTAAAAAACTAAAAATATTGCTGTTTAAAGGCATTCTCAATCTATCACTACTAAAAAGAAATACAAAACATCATCCATAATAATGACTGGCACTAATTGTTAGCTAATTTTTGTAGCAACCAAGCAAGGCGCGAAACAAATCAAATAAATTTACGAAATAGATAACTCCTATGTTAACGCTCCATTCTGTAGATTAAAAAATCTCACAGAGCGTCAGCTACAGAGCAGCGAAACTTTACAACTTAATAACGAAAAGAGATTAAAAAGGCAAGCTCAGCCAAGACTTTTCTAAAAAAATAAACACTTATATAGCTTTTCACCTGTGTGGGTTCGAATGTGGGATTCTAAACTAATTTTTTGACTAAAACTTTTTCCACAGTATGAACACTTAAATAGTTTTCACCTGGTGGCGGGAGTTCGAAGCGCGTGAACTGCTTTAAACTTCTTTTATATCACTTAAACTTTTATCGAGCGAGAAAGAGCACCGTCCTCTATCGTTGGTTATTCACCCGTAGTGGATTCGAATGTGGCATTTTAAAATTAGATTGCTCGAGATTAAACGCCTTTTATCACAGTAGAGAACAATTAAAAGTCGTTTCTTCACCAAGTTTTGTGAGTTCGAAGGTGAAAATATTCCAAACTACTTTATACTAAAACTTAATCACAGTAAAACACTTAAATGGCCTTCACCCGTCTGTTGGCAGTTTATATATATCTGATAATGTGTAAAATTTTTGCGCGGAAACTTAATTTTCTATAATGATATATTTATTAAAGTAGATTTTATAAATTATATAGAAAATAAGATCTATTACACTATATATATATATATATATATTAATTTAATAGTTTCGAATTAGTATATCATTTTAAAAAATTGAGTATTTTTTTTTTAACCAGTTATATATAATATAATATATTATAATATGTATATATTATATATATATCTAATATAATTAATGTATAAATATATGGTAGTAAATTTGAGTTAGCTAACGATATGGGGTTATCTACTTATAACCAACTAATAATGATTCAGACTAAATATCGCTATTTATTATTAATAATTCACTCATAAATAAATAAATAAAGTAAGTAATAACACATATTAAATTTAGTTATTAAGTATTAAATCACTGATTGTTTTCGCAGATAAGTATAATATATACTATAAATTAACTACTAATAATATAATTCGAATATTTAAATTAAACACTTTTTTAATAAAACCTCCATTTTGTATACTTAACAAAGCTTATTATTATTAATGCACAATTAATAGATAAGCATCGTTAATATATACAAGTCATCTATATATTGTTTTCCATACTGACACAGATCAAGTCTCCTTAACTACATCTTAGCTAATCTATATACTGCAACTTCATGAACTAACTTAATAGTATAACTAACCACAGCCTATACTTCCGTATATAACGCTTGCATAATATACTACTTATAACGTGTTATAATAATCTAAATTAATATTTATTCCAGAATAGTCCTTAATAAACTTTCTCAGTCTTAATATTAAATAATATAATATCCTGCATATTTGTTGTGCAGTGCTTGGTTCTGTACAACAAAACATAGATTCTCTTATGCATCATTACTTTGTAACTATTAATAAACTAATACAATAAATCGGGCCTCTTTCTTTACCTCCTGCTTGTAATGGAGATAGAGCTACAGATCTGGTGCCACGGAGGTTCTTATTTGGACACACGGGCTCACGACATCTCGAACATGGACCCTAAAGAACTTATAAATTACTGTGCTCTCCTATCCAGTCATTCTTGACCCCTAGCTTTACTCCACAACACTGCGCCGTGCATAGTTAGAGCGTCTTAATACATCTGCCTGTAACTACGTAATGCCGTCCTTAGCTGGCACCGGTGCCTTACGGGAACTTGTTCAACTCACGGCCAGTAAGCTTTATCCACCTTTACCCGACGATCGCTTATGCGTCAAGTCTACCGGCCAGGTGTTCTGTTCGTACTGTAGAGCTGCACGGTATCTTTGCTGTCGATTCATATCTGCTATAACTCCTCGAACATAGTTTATCGCTCGTACACACCACATGCTTATCCTATACTTTCAGCCACTATTCGAACAACAAACATTAGAATTGAATAGTATTTAAAGAAAGAACACACTTCCAACAAAGGAGTTGGATGTGGTTTAGAAGATATTTAAATGGAAATTAATACATTCAATATTCTGTGTTTTTCCTGCTGAATTAAGTCGTCCCGCCCACTTAGCTCTCCAATTATGACTCTCGAAGCTCCTGCTGCTCATATGCTGATTCCTCGCCGGTTGTTGTGTACTTTTGAGGGCGTGCAACTTGCAATGAGCCTGATCGTCTCTATATACGGGACAGGCCGGGAGGCCGGGCTCATCCTCATACAAAAAACAAATAATAAAAGAGTAATACGTATGTAATAAACTGATCAACTTATTGTCAAAATCCTATTGGATACTACTCTCCAAAGTATAAATTAACTTCGTATTTACAAATTGCTATGATATTTTATTCAAAGGATATTATTATTATTTATACATTCGAAATATCATTATATAAGTGTGCTCTCTTCCGAAACATTATCTTCTTGAATATATTCAACATCACTGGTAGCATTTCGAAATTTGTTGACTGAACCCATTGAAATGAGGAGTGTTAGATACGATAATGCCTTTAACCCACTTGGTGTCATGGCCAACGTGTAAACAGATGACTCCCATTCTTAAAATTCTTGTGTTCCGATTTGAAGATGTGTTACAACAGTATCGAAACCTCCATCCTCAGTACAGAAGCGATCTTCTCATATATATCTGAAACCTATATATTGAGCTATCTATTAGTTTTCATTCTAATTGCATGTTCGCCACCTCGCCCTTTGCATAAAAAAATATTGTGACAAATAAAGTATTTTTTTTATTAAGAATATCAAATAAAATAATTAGTTTAAATACAATATGCATAAACTAATAGACGTGAAACGTAAACTGACCCCTGAAATAATGTCATTCTGTAACTTAATACTTTACTAAAAATTGAATGATTGATGACATAGTGAATACGTTCGTTTTATCAAATACAATTATTAAACCTCTGCACGTTAGAAAATTCTAAAATGTCATATCATAATAAAAATTCATATAAAATCCTATAAATTTAATAACTACTGATTGCGTCTACAGACATATTCAAAGTATAATTCAATCTATATATGTTATCTTTACACTTATAAAATTAATATTTGTCCTTCCAACAAGAATTAAGTACTTCCTGGCTTGAGTTGCTCCAAATCATTTTCATTTAATTTAAGATATAATAATTAAATATAATTAAAATAATATAATCAAATTAATAATAAATTACATTATAATAATATAATAATCGACAGAAGAGAGGATAGAGAAGAAGTAAAAGATGAATGAATAAATAATGCGGAATAATGAGATAGAAATAAGAATGAAGAATCTACATGAAAGATGAATCGGGCAAAGAAGAAGAGAGAGAGAGATAGAGATATCTTGCGCAGAGAGTTAAACTAATTTTAAAAATGATACTGAGACTTGTATGATAAATATATTTTAACTAAAATATAATTTACCTAATATTTGATTGCGGATTTGCCCCAATGCGAGTCGTAAGAGCCACCGAATAGGTAATAAAAAATAGAATCCCCAGTTAATATTTGAGAGGTTACACTAATTGTCCGTGTTACAGACCTGTCCTTAAGATATATACAGCCATCCCACGTTAAAATATATTATAGTATGCTACTTCAAGCATGCTGATGAGAGAATAAATTATAGACTGAACTTGAATTAGAATAGCAGAACTCTTAACGGGTAGAAATAGTCCTTAAATCGGCCTTAAAAGAATACGTCTTAAATCGGACTTGAGAGAATAAATCTTAAATCGAATTTGAAAGAAATTAAATTGAAATTAGAATGTCATACAATTCAATGATGCTTGAAGAATACGTCTTCATTTAATAGGAATGCATACGTGGGTTATTGACTGATACAGCAATCTAGAGATAGGAAAACGAGTAACCCGATGAATATCTGAGTGAAGTTTGGCCTGCACAGGTTTTCGCTCGCGGATCCCACACATCCAGAATGCCCAAGGGGCTGTACAGGAGATTTGTAAACTATATCACATACTCCATTGAGAACCCATTACACGCATTTAAGAATTAGGCACGTGCTCGAGTTATAGGTTATTTAATGAGTGAGCGGTAAAGAACTAATAAAGGAGGTTAAGAAAGAACTTTATCTCTATTCACCAGGTTTCATTTAATTTTCAGTAATATAAAAGTAACTAAGTATATCTTGTAAGATATATCAATACTGATGAGAGTCTATCCATCTTATATACTCTACTACTAATGTTTATGTTAAAGAAATTTGTAACGTAATAAAACCTCCTTTTCAGCAGCTCCGCCCGTTTTACAATTCCGAAATTAACGAGGAATTTTAACAGTACGACGGGGCTTCCTTGAACTGGAGAATTGTTACAAGCTGGTATCGTTAAACAGTTTATACTAAAGTCTTTTTCTGAATGGTTGTTTAAGAATGAAAGTGTCATGTATAAATATAGAAATTACAGAAAATCTGTTATTAACGGAAGTTTTTTGTATCCTTTCAGGTAGCCAAACTGAGGAGAAATTAAGCTTGTCACTGGTAAATAACTATTATATAACTTAGTCATTATATATATATATATAAGTCATAATATATAGTATATATATATATATATGATCTACTACTATATATTAGCATTGGCGTAAATTATATAGTATATATGACACTACGGCACAATCCTAAGACTTGCCCTTTCGATACTTACTTATATTCATGTCAATTACACTTAACTATCAGTAAAGTACGTCGGATTATAATTTGGAGGAGATAAAAACAATTCTATCTTAACAATTAATAAACATATATAGTATATAGATTACTTATTATACTTATATATATATATATATATATATATATTATTATATTATTATATATAGTTTATTATTATATACTAATATATATATTAATATATAATTGAACGTGCCTCCCCCACTGTTTTCTGTTCACCCGAGCCCCGCCCACCTGGATATGCCAACACTCTTTGAATAGGGCCCCTCTCGCCCCGTGAGTGGTGCGTGACCAACCTGTAAAAAAAAAAAAAAAAAAAAAATATATAAGACCAAACTATAACTTGAATTATTTCTAAATTACAAATTAAAGAAGATATAAAATATCCTATAATATATTATAGCGTCCTTCACTTCGTGAGCGACTTTACGACCGCCTACAATACCATCGATATCCACAGATACACTTAAACCAGTAGACAGCTAACGCATTACAATGCGCGTGCTTCTAACCCTCGACCTACCACTAGTATATACATACTACTAATATTGTAATTAAATATTATGTGCATCTACCGCCCGGGCTGTAACTCTATAGTCGTATGAAGTAAATAGTAAAATCAATTTCTATAGTGTACTAATAACTAGCTCCATAACTATAAGCTATAAGTTAGTAATAATATAAAACATACTTACCATTAATAATCACATCGTAAATATATATGTCAACATAATATACCTTGACATGTAGACATGAGATAGCATAACATATCGTAATATAATAAATAAATATTACTTAGCATATAAATCATGTATTAACAATATTTTATAAAATAACTATAACAGATATAATTAAAATAGCATATATTAACATAATCTAACATAATATATATAACGTTAACATATCATATTAACATAGAATACGAAATAATTAGCTCAAAATAAGTATCATAGTCATCAAAATCATAATTATAAATAATTAATAAATAGTTATAATTTAGCATCAATAAATTTCTAGAGTTAATTTCATCTCTATTATTTCAATTTCATTCCTATTTAAATAGCAATTATATAATTATGACATCTTTTAAATCTTACAACGCTTGTTAGGATACGTTAAATTTGTACCTTTTCTTAAATACGTATTTAATAATAATCTCTCTACTTATTTGGCATAAACTAACCTCGTGCGATATTAATAATAAATATATACTAATTACCACATGGTGTTCACCCTAGGTTATTTAATGTAATTCTTCTTACATCAGCGCTATAAGTAACTCTCATGAAAAATTATGGTCACTCTCTTATTTAGACTTTAAATTCTAAAATATAGTGTAAAGAAAAATCCGAATCCAGCACTTGTATATCTAAACTGTCTTACACATATGTGGATATAATTATAATTCTGATACATAACATTTACCTCTTTTATTATAGTATAGACCGAAATACTTAATACTAAACTACATTACAGCCGCTACTTACCACGTAACTTACTATCTTCGCTCATAGACAGCGATGACACTGCCTAGTATAATAATAGATAAGTACGTCAACTTAATCAGATACTGAGTCATAGATAAATCTACTATAAATTATCTAAAAATCGAATTCAAACTGTAATATATATACTAAACAATATAAACGTATAAATATAGAGAATACGACAAAATTCTTAATATAATACATAATAGGTATTAAGTTTATAGTAAATATAATTATAATTCCTATTATTATATAATTATTAATGACAGTTGCCATTTTTCCTAATGTCATAATAATAACCTTTCTATAAAAGTATATGTAAACTTATTAATAAAGATTAAACATCAGTAAAAGCATGTCTCCGCTCTAAGCTTACACATTTCTGAAATAATTACTGCTGTAGGATACTAGATGACATGCTCATCCCTGCCTCCCATTATGAACCTCGGGGTAAATATTCATACTTAATACATCTGCTAATTCCATCAAATTTATATAAGTGTATATCTCTAGCTCACGCTATACTATTACTATATAATAATTGGGTGAGAATAACGTGGCCGGGAAACTATACACTTTATATTTCAGATCTACCTCCTCACAGAAAGGGTATATATATGTGCAAAATCTTTGCGAATCCCGCATATGCTAAAAAGTGCCATATGAACTTGTATTATATGGAGGATCATAGGCGGGTCATGGAATTGGATCTCCACTGTCGATCGATTCTATTGTTTCCAATTCCTTGGCCCTAGGAGTCTCGCTAACCCGTACAACTACACCATCGGCTGGTGCACGGGTGACTTTTCCTTTATATGGAATGTCACTAGTCACAAGGATCGCGACATACCCTCAAGGTGCCAAGACATATGGCGCTAGAATTTATTCAGCAACAATCCTTCGAGCCGACGCATTATATATGCTCTCAACCTACACAGTAATGTCCTGATTATATTCTGGTGCGTATACCATGCAGAATTTGAAATATCGAGTGCATGAGCGCTCGACCCAACTGCGCGCTAATGGTTGACCAACTTCACTGTTGCGTAAAGTAGTTTGAATCAACCTTATCTGTATGGGGTTTTTCATAAAATAAGGAAATTCTAAATTGTTTGTTTCCAAAACTGGCCTTGGTTTGTCCTATGAATATATCTTTGTTCATAAGAAGAGTAAGTGTTGTCCACTAGGCACTATAAGTCGAACAAAGCCCAACGTTTTTTAAGGTCTGCAATAAATTTGTCATACATTTAATCTTTAGCGCTAGTCCACTACCTAAACCCTCTAAAGCCATTTACTAATATTCATTTCACACTCAAATTCACCAATAAATTCCTCCAATATTATTTTAATACCTATAATGAATTATAATAATGCGTATTTTTCAAAATTGAAAAAATTGTATGGTTAGATATCTTTTTCAGTATTGATACTGATCTTTAAACATGAAAATTAGTTTCATTGTGATGCTACATTATAGCTGATATAGTAGAATAGTAATGAGAGAGCATGAAGAGAGATAGATATACGATATATAATAATATACTATATAATACTTCATATATATATTATATGTATATTTATATTTATATTATGTAGTACTATAGACTAGTGATTATATGGTAATATATAGTAGTGTATATTACTTTATTATATATATAGTTATATAGTAATTATATATTATTCTATGTTAATTAAATAGATGGAATAAGAAGTAATCTTTTTATCTTTTAATATATTAACTAATAAGATATTATTAATATTATAAAGTGATATAATATAATAAATAATGATAATAATTAATTAGCTATATATTTAATATAATATACGGTAATTAAAATATAATAAATAATAGTAAAATAATTAATGAATTATATAATAATAATAATTAATAATGATTGAAAAATATCAAAAGGACTATAAAAGAGTAATGAAAAAACCTTCGACACCACAGTAAGAACTTGGCGTCCTGGTCAGTCTGACGAATCGCAGGAAGGTCCTTGGGTGACAGGCAGGCAGCCAACAACCACCTTCGGTGGCGCCAGTGCATAGTCGGGGATGCCGGAAACAGTTTCCCCAATTAGTAGCGACAGCAGCTACCGAATGTGCTTCATTAACGTCTGAAGTGGAACGCAGAGCTAGTGTTATACAAGTGTTTCCTAACCCTCTAAAACTCCACCCGGTTGGGAAAAAAAATATTTTCCATATAGAGTGCTCTAACATCAAAAGAAGAGAAGCTCATCAAGCTATTCATCTCTAGTGTTGTTAATGTCGTAGATGTGATGGAGTTGATAAGGAGCGAAATATTGGCGGTAAAAATGTGATGTGTGATAAAGAGGGAAGGTAATACCAGAATTTTGAAGAAGTTAACCACCTGTAATAGTCAGTTCAAAAACGGGAACCAACTGTTAATCATCCCTGCAAAGGATGTATAACAATCCGCGAAGCGTCGATGATTCGGGATCCTTTCTTGACGCACAAAACGTAAGGCTTTCCAAGAATAAGGTATGGCTGGGGAGTGCAAGCCATCGCACTTGATAGCAAATGGATATTCTGCATGTGCACGCACCACGAATTCCACCACAACTAATCTCTTATATGTTGAAGGCGGGGTTAGCAAGCGAGAAAAGATTCCTTCTTCCGGAGGCACTGAACACGATCTGCAAGTGATTGCAATATCTTAGTACCACGACATCTGGAAAGGTCTTTCCGGCAGCGTACAATTTGCCCCTGACAATCTCTAACAAGGTGAACTTTAACTTCTACATCCGCATGTGGTGCGATAAATGTCCCAATTCGACAACTCGTTCGAGAAAGCTTTGGATAGCCCTATTCTAATAAGCGCCCCTCAAGCATAGGAATTCCACAACTTAGCCGCTTGGGCACACCAAACATTACCGTAAAGCACTCGTATCTTTGCGTTGACTCTTGCTTTCCTTCTCCTCCTTTATGACCTTGCCCGACCATGGCCAAGCTCACGTCCGATTTTTTGGTCTTTGCTTTATGATGACGACAAACCTCCCTTAATCTTCCACAAGGAATGTAATTGTTGTAGTCAACTGGCAACGTACCTGCCCCAGCCAAACTTCCCATTTCACTCTCCTTTTGTTTGTTTTCGGAAACCGAATTGAAATATGACCGCTAACACGTATAAATGGCCAACCTTCTCCAACAGGCAAAATTCCATTTGTATTTTTCTTTTTTTTTTCCCTTTCGGGGAAAACCCGGTAATTCCAGGGTGGGGAAGGGAAGGATAAGAAAGGGGGGGGGAGCTTTCTTTTCGGGACACGAACATTCGAGGCAGCTTTCGTTCGTCAACTGAACCGGTGAAAGCCTTGCGAACGGCATTGAGGCCTGAGGACCGATGAGGCTTGTGTCACAATAAACTCGAACAAAGGGACATCGTCTAACATGATAGCACCACCATTTCACTTCAGCCTTCACCAACCTTTGCCCTCCGCCACACATCCAGTCGAATTCACGCACTTAAAGGAGTGTCTCCCACAAACCACTTACTTGGGCCGACGATAAACTGCACCGAAACAATGATAACTCAAACAATCTGCAGCCACCCGGTAGATAACACCATACAACTCACTTATAAAATATGAGAGAAGGTTCTTTCCAATCTCCTTTACAAAATAGTTAGAGAATGCACCTCTGAACCACAGAAAGGTATTATAATCCCCCAAGTTCTGTTTCACACGGTTTGTCAAAAATTAATCACGAACAACCCTCACCGACCTTCTTCATTGACTATGCACGGGCAATTGCATATTTGATTCCCTTTCTGTCAATAGTGAACTCTCTCACAGTATTAGTCATAAAGAAGTATGAGACCAGAGTGACGGGAGCGAGAAAGTGGTGTGGGTGGTGTTCACGTAGCGTTTTTCCTGACCCAGAATATCTTAAATAGCCCTCGTTCAGCTTCAGTTTTTCTGCGGGAACCTCCCTGTACCTCAATGACAACTTCCACCCAGAACCTGTCCCTTCCTGATTCACTCCAATTGTTCTGATTTCAAATTCGCAAAGCGCAGTACGAACACATTACAACGAAATTGCAACTAAAATTAACCACAACGTTGGCTCTGCGTTAGTGTAACGTTTCTGCGAACTGATGGCTAAGATTACTTAGCATTCAAACCTTCAATAAAGAATTGGCAGCAGTTCTTGAATGTGGATATTCTATCTAATACATGACATGTTATTGAGTCATGGTTGAAACTTGAATTACTGTGGGCATGAGACCGGCACGAACATTTTGTATTCAAGTCTTCGCATGAACGCTGCGACATCTGGAAGCAGACGATTGGTTGGGGTTGGTGGATTTGGGTCTTTTACAGAAGTGAACACCGCAGCGTGGAAGAGGCTTGCAAACAATAAACTTAGCACCTTGTATCCTTAAAGTGGGTGACTCTCTTCCTGTTAGGGAGAGCACAAGCTATGAAGATGGACCTGGGCCAAGCTTTAAATTCTATGTGTCGGTTACAGGCAAGCTTTTGGCAGCGCAATCGGCACGAGTCTTTCCCCCAAGTGATACACGGTGGAGAAGAAAAGATAACAAGGAGACGAGAGAAACCTTCTGACGACTCTGAAACTGGACGCGCTTGGGGGCTGGGTGACTCAAATCCACGAATTGCCACTCCACAGAGGCGAGGGGTAGGTCAACACCGTTTGCAAAGTTGCTGGTCGAATTTCCTTTCCCCCTGTTCTGCCTGCAGGAGAAGTAAAGGATTTCTTCCGAGACAGTATTGTAGTCGCTCACTGCATAATGCCAGGCTGCAAATCGTCCCCGACCTATTTATTAAGTATATATATATTGTATCTCTATATATTATCTATAATAATATATAATAATATACTATATATATATCATAATCTCTATATATTTATATATCAATATTGATATATATATCATATCAATCTCCAGAGAGCGCTCCAAACCAATGCCCCGGCACCTTAGTGCCTATATCACTAACAGACACGCAGGAAATGCAAGTGAGGAATTTTATATCCATTCGTCAACCGGGAGTAAATCTCTTAGTCGCATATCAATAACGCGACCCACGCGCGAATGTTATAGGATAAATATAGAAACTAGTGAATATTAAGGAGATAAATACGTGTAATATATAAAAGATATAATATTAATTGTAATATTAATAAATCAATCGTATTCAATAAGTAAATAATAAGTAATATACTATATATAATAATAATATAATTACTAGTAAAGATATACTAATAATAGATCATAATAATGAAAGAGAGATTGTATTATCGAGAGAGATTGATTGGTATCTCAAGTATTGATTAGACGAAAAATCGAGAGAGGAGTGATGACGAGAACCAACCAGTGAAGTATGACGGAATTCTGTGATATAAGGAAGCGCACGAGAGAGACAGCACACTGATTGAAGATGAACAAGGAGCTCAATTGAAGCTGATTAGTCGTTTATCATCCCTCGCTCTAATCTACTAAGCCTCTTAGTTCGGCGCTGTGACCTATTAATTCCTGGTCAGATCCAGTTAATGAAAGTGATAGTAATATAAGATAGACGTTAACTTGAGACACCGACCGCCAAGGACAAAATATTTTTGTGGAGCTGGAGAAGCAACTTGAAGCGAGAAGAACGCATATCTCTACGTCGGTATGCTATATGGTAGAAGTTGAGGGTGGACGGGGGCATTCCTCGATGTAGGAGAGAGTGAGGAGAGATGTGAGATCCGAATTGATGTACCGAGTATGGTATGCTTTATAGTGTTTGTGTGATGTATGGTGTAAGCTACCAAATAGGACTGACTAACATGACTATGTAGACAGAGCCAGTTGAGTATGAGAAAAGTTTTAATAATATCAAGTTATTTATAATAAGTAAAATAGATAATAGGTGTGTGTGTGAGTGTATAGGTGTAATTATTGATAATAAAGATAGTAAAGTGATAAGTAAAATAGAGGATGAGAGTAACAGATGAGATATGAGTAAATATGAATAAAGATATGGTAATAATGAATTAATATATAAGATAAGTATGGTGTGTGTGTCCGGTGTGCGCCGTGCGCGTGTAGAAGTTGTCCGGCCTCCACCCCCTATGCAAAATGCCATATGAGTACATATTTAATTTTCATGATGAAAAAAATTCGTGTAATTTACTGAGTATTAAATAATATAATATAATAAAGATGATTTATATATAATATATAAAGAGGGTAAATAGAAATAAAGAGAAAGGATGAGGTAAGGATAAATAGATATGAAGAGAGAAGATATAATATATATAATAATGTTACAAAATTATTTTATGGTTAAATATAATAATAATGAGATGATGTGTATGAGAGATAAGAAGTATATAGAAAGTGAGATAAGATAGGTAGAGATAGAGAGAGCAGAGAGAGAGAGAGAAGAGAATATGAAGATAAATGAGAGAGAGAGATTTATAATAATGTATATAAGAGAGCAAAATAAGCAGAAGATGAATAGAGAGATAGAGTTAATCTAAATTAATAGAAAAAGGTAATAATTTGTAACAACTAAAATATACTGCTGGAAAAAACTTTGCGCTAATAAATGGCAGTGTGATGAATATATCTTGACTAGATAAATGTATTCGATGAGCGTAGTGCTCCCGTACGTAGCTCTACGCGATAGCGTTGCTAGCACACGAGAGCTTGACAAAAATCTAGACTAAGAGTGTCGCTTGCACTGCAATTACGTGAGGAAGTACCACACGAAAGACTACCTGTGACATATAACACATGAGATTCAACTCACACTCTCCTCGCCGGAACGAGTAGGTCCTCAATAAGCGACGGACACTATCACTAGCAAAATATCGAACATAGTTTCCCAGTGGTTAAAAGGTCTTGCTGATAAGTATTGGGTAAGGATTTTATATATATTAGGAAAGAAGTTGAAGTACTTTCGCCCTCGTATGGGAAATAAAATATATCTTTTGGTACGAAGTGATTGTCCTGTGAAGATTAAAGGATTGTTCATGAAGAGTGGGACCAAGAAAAGGGAGAGATATTATAGCAAGTTATAGAGCGGATGATTTAAAAACGTTTAGATCGAGATATAGTATAGCGCGAAAACGTCTCTCAAGAACTACCACGATTTCTCTATGGGGTGAGTGAGACGAGAATATTATTTACTATCTCTGTATCTAAAAACACCCTGTGTAAGTGTAATATATAATAACACACTGCCTACTAGCATTATCTGCGCTATCGAAACACCAGAGGTTATTTCAGAATATCGTTTAATATTGATACTGCTCTCTTGACTTCACGGACTCCACCCTCTCAAACATACCACCAATACCGAATCTCCACCCTTAATTCAAAATTTGCCGATTATCACGACTTCCGTGAACTCCTCACTCTCTCTCAAAACTTACGTACTTTCTCACCGGACTCGGTATATATATCATATTATATATATATTATATATATATTATTATAATATTATTTATAATATATAATATATATATATATTTATTATTATATATATATATATAATATATATATATATATATATTATATATATATATATGAATTATTTGTTTCAAAGGTAGTTCTCTGGTTAAAATACACATTATGTGTCATTTTTAATTCTTTCATTTACCTGGGCATATTACAGTATTATATTACCATATGTAGATCATCTCAAATAAAGCAACAAATTGATTCATTTCCCATATTTAAAAGAAGGTAACTTTAATTAATATATATAGTATATATTATATATATATATAATATATATAATTAATATATATTATATATATATTATTATATAGTGATCATACTATATATACTAATATATATATATTAGTATATATATATTATATTAATATATATATAATACATATTATACTTATACTACATATATATATATAATATATATATTAATATATATATATTATATATATATATATAATTTTTATATATATATATATATTATATATATATTATATATATATATATTATTATATATATATATTATTATATATATTAGTGAAGGGACGATTATCGGAACGCCATCGGAATCGAGGAATCGGCTGTTTTTCAGAATCGGAATCGGAATCGGATCGGCAAAATTTGTACCGATTTTATGACCGATCATTTGGGACACAACTTTGAAAATGAATTTATCATTCGATCTTTATGATATTTCAAAGACAATGTGCAAGTTCTGCAAATTGATTTTTAATATTCAGTTCCCTTAATTCTATTTAATAACGAAACTGGATATGAGCGGCGCCATCTTTACGTATGCCTAAGAATATCACTGTTTAAGATTTTTCATTTGGTCACGGTGAGGGAGTTATTATGCAATGTTTCGTTAGTTATGTTAGGTAATATGTTTTGATAATTATATACCAGTGAAACTTCGTAATGAGCATTGAGTATATTTGCTATGTAGGTTTGTTAATTTAAATGGAGTTTAGTTGTAACATTATGTAATTCAGTTATTATGAAATTAAGTATTTGGTATATAAAGAATATTATTAAAATAATTTTGCACACTTATGAAAATGTATGTGTCCAGATTTTAGGCTATTAACGTTATCGAAGTTGTTCGTTTCTCCAAATATCACCCTGGCATACACACACAGAAAAGGACTTGTTATCCATTTCACTGTATTCCTTTGTACGGTTTAATAATTCTATTAATTGAGAAAGATAAAGTTAAAGGAATTAAAATAGAACCTTAAATTTTTGTTTAGTCAGTTTTATTTTCTGCAGACTTTTTGCTTTCTTTTGAATGAAAACCTTTTATAATTTCCCGAACTGGATTATATTTTATTGTCTATAATATTTATTTCTTTGTATGTAATATAAACAAGATATATGAATATATATTAATATATATAGTATAATATAAATATATATTATATTATATATATTATTATATATATATATATATATATATCATATTATATATATATATATATATATATATATATAATATTATATATATATTAAAATTATACAATTTTCTTTTTCAGAATTCTTTATTTCATTTTAAAATATAAACTAAAATATTAAAATTAGTTAATAACTTAAAAAATTTCAACAATTTGCTCATTACTATAATAATAATTCATGCAGAGTTACAATCAACCAGCAAAGAGGCATCTATTCCTTGTAAACTCAAAAAGTTTAGGCATGGAAATTTATTCGACATAGCTAGGCATATGATCAATCAAAAACTATGTTCAATTATTGCAAAATCCAAATTATCAAGAGGAACCAATAAAGGTGGCTTTACAACAACAAATATGCGTAAACATTTAAATACCTATTGTAGAAGCATCCAAAAGAAAATTAAAGGAGAAAGAAGAAAGGAAGAAAGGCAGAAAAGGAAATGATCTCTTTATGGTAAATATTTCAGAAACTAAAAGGAGTAAAACTGAGTTGCAATGTTCTCCAAGCAACCAACTTTTGATTGACACTCTTAACAAAACCAAATATGGCATATAAATGACTCTGAATCCAGAACATTCCCAGACCCTATTGGAAATGATCGCAGTAGGATTTGCAACCCATTTTTCAATAGTGAAGACATTGGTTTCATAGACTGAATACATCATGTGTGCCCAAAACTAACTTGTGATTCCTTCAGAAATTATTATAAAAGAAACTATTGTCAAATATATATATGAGTGTAGTGCGAAAATAAAATACAAGATCAGATTAATGTAGAGGAAAACTTGTCTTTTACAAGCGATGGATGGAGCAGCTGATACTGCAAATACCTCATTTTTAAGTTTACCTGAAAGAGGAAAGCATATCAAGCTATTGAATATAAATGCTGTCCTTCGAGTTTCACCTTTTCACGTCTCTCACACAGCATCTAATATAAGGGATTGTCTTCAAAATGTTTTATCTGGAGATTCCAATATCCTTCATGGCTAATTAAATCCTGATGTATAGTGAGGGATAATGGCACATATAATGGCGCTGGGCAGGAGTTAATATCAAGCAGGATCCAGCATACTTGCCTTTTACACTCTTCGGGCACACACCTAGTTCTCCCATATGCTAACTCTATAATATTATTATATATATTATATAGTATGATTAATATACTTATAATAATAGTATACCTAATATATATATAATAATATTATAGTTAATATTATATACTATTATCTATATATATATATATTTACTATTTATAATATACTCATATATAATATATATATATTATATTATACTACTATATACACCTATAATGCTACGTATACTATAGCTACCATTATTACTACACCTATATATAGCTAATATATATATAAAGGCACATGACTTCTAAGTGTCGATGATTGAACCCCTTACCACTTAAGATGGTGATTTATACAGAATAACCTTGGTGCGAGTATAATTAAAGGTGCCGTAATATATAATATATATTATAATATATTATTGATTAATATATATATATAACTTAATATATATGTATATATATATATATATATAGACTATATATATCTATAATATTATATATATTATATTCATATATATATATATTATATTATGATATATATATATATATAATATATATATATATATATATATATATTTATATATATATATATATATATATAATATATATATAATATATATTCTTTAAAAA
This sequence comes from Trachelipus rathkii, assembly GCA_015478945.1. Lineage (NCBI taxonomy): Eukaryota > Metazoa > Arthropoda > Malacostraca > Isopoda > Trachelipodidae > Trachelipus > Trachelipus rathkii. Next base: position 48,019 of record JABUQX010093932.1, on the reverse strand, counting down.
TATTTTACAATATGATGCAAGAATGTAGTAATATTGTTATATATATATAATTGGATCGAGAATCGGAATCGGAATCGCCACTTTTGACTGGTATCGGAATCGGAATCGGCATCGGCGGGAAATTTGGAATCGTCCCATCACTAATATATATATATATATGCTCATATATATATATATTATATATATATATATATATATATATATATAGTATATATATTATATATATATCTGCATAAATCTAATTTGTGATATATAGATATTATATATATTATATATATACTTATATGTATATATAATTATAATATATAATGACTATGTGCTGGTTAGATTTGAAAGTACTTAATTTTAGTAGTTACAATTAAGTTACAATTTTTTTTTTATTATCTAATATCAAGAAAATTTTGTATCACAAACTGCTCACTTTCATATCTTGTATTTAAAGACTCTTTTGATTAAAAATTAACTATTTTATATTCAATGCTTTATTTATATTTTATGTTAGTTAACTGCTTCTATTTCATGTTCATCATCTGTTATTCCTGCAACTAGAACCATCTTGGTAGAAGAAGAGCCAATAATCTTTCTGATTCCTTTTCTTCACACTGTTTCTGACACTTTCTATAAATGTGTTTCTTCCTGTTGACTATTTTCGAGAAATTTCTCTTCACATCCTCCAGTCTAACTCATTTCATGCAAATGTAATTTTTCAATTTCCCACAAAACATTTTTTTTCAGAAAATAGAAATTATTGCGAAAAAAAATAATTTCTGGTCATTAATTATCAAAGATTCTTCAGGAGTTTTATAGTCGGGATACATTTTTTTTTTATTTCCTTTGCTTTTTTTTTTTTTTGTGGAATACAATAAAAATTTTTTATTAAGAATTTACAATTTTTTTTCCCTTTTTTTCAAATATACCCAATTTTTTTTTTTTAATTTGACCTCCCGTTCCGTGTGGGAAACTTTCCTAAAACAATTTTCTAAATTAAAGATTCTCGATTGGCAGATACCGAAGTTGAAAATTTCATGGTGATCGGAATGACGCAGGAAAAAACGAACAATGATGAAAGTCACAACAATTTTTCCTCCCCCCCTCATCAGGTATTCCAACCAGCTTTCAACAGTAAATTCTGAAAGGTGCTGATCTCCAAAATCAGTCATCCCGTTTTTCGTCAGATATCACATACAGGTGTTTTGGATATATTGTCTAGTAGCTTCAAATAAACCTGCCAAATTCTATGATACTTTTTTTAGAGAGAACAGAACATTACTAGACCAGGAATAAATACGGATAGATACAAATATACAATATAAACTGGAAAATAAACATTTAAAATGATCGATAGCAACCTAGTTGTGATTAAGTGAAATGCATAATAATATGAGTGATGCTTTGTCATTATAAGCATTTGACCATCGTGAAAATTAGGAATATATATCTAAATGGAATTAAACTGAGTGACTGTACTCCATTGCGAATAAATGAGCCCTTCTTCCCTCTGAATTCTCCGCATCTGTAACGCTTGCGGCTGATCTGTTTATATCAAGCGCAGCAGGACCGACTTTCCGAATTCTCACAACCCTGGCTTTATGACACGCCCAAAACAACTTAAAGTTTTCTTGAAATCAGAACTTATCCCATCATAAAGACATTGAATTCTACTCGTCCAACCACCAGAATGTTGCTAAGCAACGGCCAAAAATGGAGTTGTATATGAAATGTACTAGAGGACTAAACTTATTGCTGAAGTGAAAGTTGTGGCATGAAATGATGAGAGAATGAATGTTATTGCTCTGAATCTGCAAATATCATAAATAACAAACACATTTTTAAAGGCAAAATCATGGAAATCTTGATGGTGTTATTCCAGAAGTCTCGCAGAAGAAAATTGTGATTCACCCAAGAAATTCTCCGAATGTTCTTTTAAATGGTGATATCGCAGGAAAAGAATACCATCTAACTGAAAATCAAATAACAAAAGAACGAAGATAGTACAGAGACGAGCAAGCAATGTGTCACAGATGCTCATTCGGGAGAATAAAATAACACAAGATAGAAAACAAAAGTGGTATTTAAGTTTCCATCACAGTCGAGACCTACCTCTTCAGGTGGCTTGTGACTTAACCATTCATAATACAAACCACAACATGTCAAGTCTTTTGAGCCAAAACTTCATGTGTAACGTCTGGCATGCAGTATTGATACTCAAGAGTCCTAGAATTGAAACCAGATTATTGCAAGAAGCTGTAGCGGAATAGGCTTATTAGCAATTATGCGTGTACATATCACCAGATTTGGTTACTGACAGGTTTATAATATGTGCTGATGGACAAATTGACTTTTCGTGAGAAAACCATTGACGGAAAGAACGACATTTCATTGAGACGGCTGTAACTGATTACCAAGATGTAAAAGAGTCTGATCGACAATGCTCAATATCATTGGCCCCATCCAAAGATTACTTGCCATTACTAATATCTTGAAGATGCAAACTTACCAAAAACCTATCTGCTACAAAAATCTACGGACTGGAACCCCTACATGTTGCCAGAACCTGTTCGTTTCCAACATTGTCCAACAATATGGTAAATTACTTCACAAAGTAATATGTTTTGACAGTGTTTGGTTCCTATTACGAAGGTCCATATTGAATCGTAATGATATATCTATCCCCTCTCCCACATGGATTGGGTATAACAGCTATTTTGGAGATGTAAAATGTGTCTCCAGAGTTTCCTTGCTGTCAGTAATTCCAGAGCCTCAACTAATAGTTCTGTTCAATTAATAGTTATAAGGCAACTTGAAAAACTAAACGAATCCAGGAATGAAACGACAAAGAAGGTCGTTGTTACAACTGATATGGAAATTTATAAACCCTTAAAGCAACTTGAAATGGCAAAAGAAGATTGCAAATTCAAATGGATATTGAAGCCTTGAGAACTGCATATAATAACAGCTCAACTTAGAACAATTGGTGAGTCCACACGTGGAAGTGGAATATACCAGAGCTGTGGGTGGAATGCGATTTCTACTACTAGGTGATTATGAAACAAATACTAGAGGGAAGATACATAAGGAGAGCTATTGAAGCAAATTTAACAATTACAACCACATTAAATATTTTTATCTAGAATAATTTGACAAGGAAAACCGGGAAAAATTAACTTGTTACAGCCTCTATTGGATGAACTAACAGTGAGTTCACAATCTAACGATAAAACCAATAATAAACAAAACATGATGCAGTAATCTCTTTTATTAAAGAAAATATAATACACAAAGAAATTAAAAGATTTGCGAGTTCTAGGAAATCAGTGGAACCAGTCTTCAAGATGGCGTGTTTATATAGATATGGTGCAGTCTATATTGTACTTTATCAGATCTGTTTAAACATTTTTCTTTGCTCTTAATAGACTAAATTAGTAACGTATAATTTCACTGTATCTTGTTGAGATGGATGTATTATAATCAACAGATCCAGATATCTGGAAAAACTTCATAGAGAGAAAATGGGTTGTCAATCGTATTGCTGTACACATCTGTGCCCTAGGTGCAGATGAAGCCTTAGAGCACTAAAACCAAAAATTGAAAGGGCATGGAGGACTGGTAGGTATTGAACAAAATGATAATGATAAAAATCGTTTCTTCCTCGTAAATCCAAAACTAAAGAGAATTTCAAATTAGACGGAAATGTTACTTGAAATGAAAAATTTTGGACATACAAAACACCAAGGTCTTCCAGATACTGCCCAAAAACGCCAGGATCGCAATGTCTTGAAACTCAAAGATGCATTTATAAATTCTACCAACCTTTTTCATTGTAAAAACCAACAACTTACCCACATTCATACTCAAAGAGTTTTCCCGGAGGACTTGAAATTTTTTGCAAGTAACGTAGAAGAAATGGGTTAAAAGCAGGAGAAATCTTTTATGGCAGTGCTTGTAAATAGTAACAAAATACATTTTTGGTCTCCAATAAAGAAATATCCCACAGAAACTTGTAAAGCGTCTGCAAAAAAATGTTAAAGTTGTCCTTAAAGACAAAATTGTATATATGAAAACAGATCTCTCACTTATGTCTAGTTTATTGATAGTATATCGAAGCAGAGATGATACTGACATAAAGTTCAATCTAAGCAACTATGAATTTTCACCCCCCAAAATCATTGTTTGCTATTGATGGAAAATTGCATCACTGTTCCAACAAATCCAAACTTGCAGCGATTTTGGAGTCATTGCCATCAAATGAAGTACAGATTTATAGCAGTTTACCACTATCACATCCAACAGAAGACTCAAGAATCGGACAAAAACGTGGCTATAACTGATGGAATGGCTTTACTGCACAATTACAATAAGAATAACACAGTAAAAACTTATCATGATCAAGGAATGCACTTAAGCAAGTGGATTGGTGACAAATTCAACGCATACAATTCAGTATATGTTGTGTTTGACACGTATTAGGACGTTTCATTAAAAAATTAAATGCGACGTATTCGGCAACAGAGCAGTGATCCAATTCGTTACAAAATAATGTCTGAAATGATGGTTAGCAAAACTTCAATGAAGAATTTGCTTGCTCATATTAAAAACAAAGACGAGCTTACAGAGTTTATCTAGTAACATTACAATGGGGAGTGAGCAATAACAAGAAATATATAGTTTGCTGTAGGGATCAAGCTGCATCATCAGATGGAACAGATGTTTTCAAGCCTTCGGACCACACAAGAAGAAGCAGATACAAAAATCATACTTCACGGAGTATACATATCACAACATGGTTACAGAACAACGAACGTTTATTCGCCAGAAACAGATGCTCTAGTTTTAGCCTTTAGGCGATTTCCTAAAAAGACATCACAATTTGGAATTTTCCTTGGGCAGGAAATGAAAAAGTTTGATGACATAGCTCCTATCCACAAGTCACTTGGATTACTCAAATATGCTGCTCTCCCTGGACTTTATGCCTTATCTGGTTCAGATATAACTGGGTTATTTGCCATTAAAGGGAAGCTTAAGTGGTGCAAAACATTCATTTTCATTAATGATGACCTACTAAAGGCCTTAGCAAAGCTTGGTACAACATTCACTCTTCCAGAAGATGTCAGAAACGTTTTGGAGTCATTTGTTTGTCAATTATATGTTCCAAAAACTAGAATGGTGGCTTTTCACAAAAGAGCTATGTCATGATGAAAATCTTCTACCAACAAAAGCTGCTCTAATTCCAGCACTGTTAAGAGCTCATCTTCGGGCACTTGAATGGAATCAAGATATTAAACCAAACCCAGTCATACCGTCACCACTCAACTTTGGATAGATGTATGTTGGAAGTACGTTTGAACCAATCTCGTGCACCTTGCTTTGTGTTCCAGATTTATGGCAGAGCTTTGTAGTTACACGTGCTCCCTACGTTGCTGTTGTCCACCATGCACCTGTCTCATGTATGGACTAAAGTGCACAGAAATGTGTAGATGTGAAGGTGATCCATAACTATATTAAAACTATAAGGATACAGAAGACATTGATGAATACAATGAATCAACTATAGAAAGTGAAGATGAGATTTATGATGAAGATTGTAATTGATAAAATACAGTAGACATATGTTTGATATTTTCATTAACTTTTAAGTCAAATTATCTTAGATTATGTAATTCAATTGTAAACTTACCATTTATATATTTACAAATAAAAAAAACAAAAACAAACTCCTTGCACTTTTTTGGAAAACAATCATAAATTATTCTTTTAAAAGCCGAATTTTTATGTTCAAGGTCAACCGTACACAAAATACAGTAGGAACATGTTTTGTTTAAAATTTAATACTGAATACATTTTGTAATAGGTTACTTTGTCATACATACATATTGGATTTTACGAGATTATTATTATTATTATTATTATTATTATTATTATTATTATTATTATTATTATTATTATTATTATTATTATTATTATTATTATTATTATTATTATTATTATTATTATTATTTTTTATTATTATTATTATTATTATTATTATTATTATTATTATTATTATTATTATTATTATTATTATTATTATTATTATTATTTTATTATTATTATTATTATTATTATTATTATTATTATTATTATTATTATTATTATTATTATTATTATTATTATTATTATTATTATTATTATTATTATTATTATTATTATTATTATTATTTGCCAGATCAATGCAGTTACTTAGAAGAATATTTTGGAGTATAGTTTGGCTCATGTTACTTGGATACGGTTGCTATAAATGTGTTGTGGTTATCCAGGAATACCTTCAGTACACAAAAACAGTAACCAAAGTCGTAAATATCACAATTTAATAGTTATATATATATATATATATATATATATATATATATATATATATATATATATATATATATATATATATATATATATATATATATATATATATATATATATATATATTTATATATATATATATAATACATATTATATTTTATATTACATATATATATATATATATATGTTATTATTATTATTATGTTGTTATTAGTGATTTTATATTATTATTATTACATATATTATTATTATTATTATTATTATTATTATTATTATTATTATTATTATTATTATTATTATTATTATTATATTATTAATATATTATTATTATTATTATTTCATATATATATATATTATATTATATATATTATTATTATTATATATATATTATTATTATTATTATTATTACATATATATATTATTAGATATATATTATTATTATATTATTATTATTATTATTAATATTATTACATATATACATATACGTGAAGAAAGAAGAGATTATACTACATATATATGCTATATTATATTACATTATACATATGATGCGCCTACACATATATTATTATTATTATACATATTATTATTATTATATTATTATTACATATATATATTATTATTAATATTACATATTATTATTATATTATTATATGATATATATTATATATTATTATTATTATTACATATTATTATTATACATATTATTATACATATTATTATACATATTATTATTATTATTATACATATTATTATTAAGTATTATTATTATTATTGGTTATTTATAATTATATTATTATTACATATTATTATCATATATTATTATTATACATATTATTACATATATTATTATTATTGGTTATTATTATTACATTATTATTATTATTATTATTATTATTATTTATATATTATATTGTTACATATATTATATATATATTATTATTATTATTATTACATACATATTATTATTATAACTTATTACAATAGTATATATTTATATACATATACATATACATACATATATTATACATACATTGAAAAATAAAAAGTATGGAAATATAATAAGATGCTATAGCATTATTTATTGGGTTATTAAGTTATTATTTCCATATTACATATACATACATATACATATATATTACATATATATATATATATATACATACATACATACATGTACATACATACATACATTACATACATACATACATACATATTGTTATGCTATATTATTACATATATATTATTATTATTATTATTATATTATTATTATATATATTATTATATTATTATTATTATTATTATATTTACACCTTATATATATATATTATATATATATATATTATATTATATATATATTATTATTATTATACATATACATATATTATTATTATTACATATTACATATATATATATATATTTACTAATCTTATATATTTTTATACATATATTATTAATATTTATTACATATATACAATATTAAGTTATTATTATATAGATATATATATACATATACACATACATACATAATATTACATAATATATATATATTATACATACATATATATACATATACAAGTTATTGTTATTACATATATATTATTGGGTTATTATATATGCATATAGCATATATACATACATACATATTATATTTATTATTATATATTACATATTATATATATATATAGCATATTATTATTACATATATATATATGCATATATATATTATTATCTATATTACATATATAAATAAGTATATATTTATACATATGATATATATATGGGTTATTATATATATATTATTATTATACATATTATTATTAGTATACATATATATATATATTATATATATATGTTATATTACATATTATTATTATTACATATATATTATACATATTTCCATATATGTACCGAACAAACATATATATATATTATTATATTATTATTATAGCATATATATATATATATATTATATATATTATCTTACAATCTATACCTATTCCATGCTTAAGTTGATAGTTATGTTTTAATTAGTATCGTACATGAAATTAAATTATGACTATGTTATTATATTTATATACATACATACATAATATATATAATATATATTACATATATATTATATATATAGCGCGTTATTATTATTATTACATATAGCGTTATTAGTTGTTATTATATTTATATATATATATATATATATTATTAAGGTTATTATTACCCATATTAATATTAGTAACAAATACACATTATAAATTAAGATACATATATTAATATGTTTTATACAAATAATAATAAGTAATTATGATTCCATATTACATATATATGTATAAATACATGTATTATTAAATAAAGTGTTATGTGTTTTACCCTATAATGACAATAATTATATTTTCTAAACTAATATTTAATAAAATACTCACATTACTAATTATTATCATTATTATTATTATTATTATTATTATTATTATTATTATTGTTATTATTATTATTATTATTATTATTATTATTATTATTATTATTATTATTATTAATACTATTATTATTATTATTATTATTATTATTATTATTATTATTATTATTATTATTATTATTATTATTATTATTATTATTATTATTATTATTATATTATTGTTATTATTATTATTATTATTATTATTATTATTATTATTATTATTATTATTATTATTATTATTATTATTATTATTATTATTATTATTATTATTATTATTATTATTATTATTATTATTATAAGCTTTATTATATTATTATTGTTATTATTATTATTGTTATTGTTATTGTTATTGTTGTTATTATTATTGTTATTATTATTCATTATTATTATTATTAGTATAACATAATTATTGTGTTAGGATAAAACTTATAGCTATTTCATTGACTGTGATATAGTTACTAGGTATTATTCACGTTATTCTAATTACTAATATTTTATTGTACATTTAATTATTACAATTATTATTACTATTAGAAAGGAAGAGGCATCTGCGTAGTTGATGCTCAAAATGTATATGTATAAATGTATTGTATTCGGGGCTCAAAGGGCACAACACTGTGTTGCAATCAGTAGCCCCATTTCAGATAGGAGTGAAATTGAATCCTAATTTACATGATTTATTGCCATTTTGTAAATGTAATAATATCTATTATATTTGTATCTCTGTTATTAAAGGATAAAAATTGTAACAACTATTCTGAATAAAACTTTTTTGATTTTGATATATACCGTACATATATATATATATATATATATATATATATATGTATATATATATGTTATATATATATATATATATGTTATATATATACCATATATATATATATATATTATTAAGCTAAGGTAAGGTAAGTTATATATATATATATATATAATATATATATATTATTATTATTATATATTATATTATTATATATATTATATATTATTATATTATTATTATATATATTATATCATACATATATATACATATATTATTATTACATTATTATTATTATTATTATATACATATATATATATTATATATATATTATTATTATTATTATTACATACATATTATTATTATTATTATTACATTATTATATATATATATATCTATATATATTATATATATATTATTATTATTATTATTATACATTATACATATATATATATATATTATTATAATATTGCATATTATTATTATTATTATTATTATGGTGTTGGCGGGTTATTATATTGTAAAATTTATTATTACATATATATATATATTATATATATATACATATATACATATTATTACATATTATATATATATTACATATATATATACATATATATATACATATATGCATCAATATTATTATATATATATATATATATATATATATATATTATTATTATTATATATTATATATGTATATTATATACATATGTATATTGTATATTATAACAACATATATATTATATTATTGGTTATTGTTATAGCGTATACATATACATATTGGTTACAAAGAGATATATATATATATATATATACATATTATTATTATCTTCATAGTACACATCTTGGCTATAAAGGGTTATTATTATATACATATATGTATACATTATTGTATATACATATTACATATTATGTATGATATATTATATATATGTATACATACACATACATTATTATTCATATTATTACATATATATATATGTTATTATTATTATTATATTATTATATGTTATATTATTACTATTATATATATATTATACACATACATACATACATATATTATTATTATAAGATATTATATGATATTATTACATATTATTATTATTCATATTACATATATATATATACATTATATATATACATATATATATTACATATATATATATATATATATATATTATTACATATTATTATTATATATTAAGAAAGAAAGATAGTATATAGTATATATTATTATTATTACATATACATATTATTAAGGTTATTATTACATACGTACTGCATTTTATACATACAGCATATAAATCATATATATATTGTTATTATTACATATATTATTATTATTATTAAGGTTATTATTATTAGATACATGTATATATATTATTATTATATATATATATATATATTATTATTATTATTATATATAAAGCTACATATTATTATTATATATACATATTGATAATGTATTAATTATACATATATATTATTACATAACACATATAAAAGATTATATATATAGATATATTATTATTATTACATACATATTACATATGCCATATGTATATTATTATTGGGCCATATTATTGCTATATTATTAAGTATTATAGTTAGTTACGGTTAATATTACTATATTATTACATACATATACATACATTCATATTACATAGTTATTTATTATTATTATTGTACATATTATTATTATTATTATTATATATATACATATATATATATATATTATATATTATTATATATATTATTATTATACATATTATTATTATTATATTATTATTATTATTATTACATAAATATATTATTATATATTATTATTATTATTATATATTTACATATACATATTATATTATTATTATTATTATTATATATATATATATATACATATATATTATATATTATTACATTATATATATATATAAGCATATATTATTATTATACATATAAACATATACATATTATTATTACATTACTACATATATTATATATATTATTATTATTATTATTATTATGCCATATTATTATTATTATTATTATTATTATTATTATTATTATATATTATTATTATTATTATTATTATTATTATATATATATATATTATTATTATATTATTATTATTATATATGCATATTATTATTATTATTATTATTATTATTATTATATTATACTTATATATTATATTATTATGTTATTGATATATTATTATTATTATATTATTATATTATTATTATATATTATTATTATTATATTAATATATTATATTATATATATTATTATATATATTATTATATTATTATTATTATTATATATATATTATTATTATTATTATTATATATATTATTATTATTATATTAATATTTATTATATATACATTACATATTATCATTATTAGTTATTATTATTATATTATATATATATATATTATTATACATATATATACATATATTATATACACTATACATATTATTATTATTATTATTATACATATTTATTATTATATATTATTATTATATATATTATTATTATTATTATTATTATTATTATTATTATTATTATTATATATTACATATTATTTCATATATATTATTATTATTATTATATATATATTATTATATTATTATATTATTATGTTATTATTATTATTATATATTACATATACATACATATATATATATATATATATATTATTATAAACATAAATATATTACTATTTATAAAGATATTATTATTATTATTATTATTACATATATTATATTATATTATTATTATTACATATTATTATTATATTATTGGTTATTGGTATTACAATATTAGTTATGTTATGCTATTATTATTATTATTATATTGATATATTATATTATTATTACATACATTATATTATATTATATTATTATTATTATATATTATTATTATTATTATTATTATTATTATTATTATTATATTATATATTACATATATTATTATCGGTATATATATATTATTATTATTATTATATATATATTATTATTATTATTATTATTATTATTATTATTACATATTATTATATATATTATTATATATATATTATTATTATATATATTATTATATTATTATTATTACATAGCTATTATTACATATATGATTATTCATATACATATTATATATATTATTATTATTATTATTATTATGTTATATTATTATTATTATTATAGCATATATTCTTTATACATATATATTATTATTATTATTATTATTATTATTATTACATATATATATATATATATATTATTATTATTATTATTAGTTATTATTACAGATATATATTATTATTATTATGCATAGTTATTATTACATTATATATATTATTATACATATATTATATATTACATATATATATATATTTATATATTATTATTATTATTATTATTATTATATATATATATTATTATTGTTATATATATTATATATATATATATATTATACATGTAATATTACATATACATACATATTATTAATATTATTATTGTTGTTATATATTGTTGCTTATTATTATTGATATATTATTATTATTATTATATTATTATTATTATATTATATATATTATTATTAAACATATATATTATTATTATTATATATTATTATTATTATTATTATTATTATTATTATTATTATTATTATTAATATTATTATTATTATTATTACATATTAAGTTATTATTATTATTATATTATTATTATTATTATTATATTATTATACATATTATATTGTTATACATACATATTATTATTATTACATATTATTACATATTACATTGGGTTATTACTCCATACATACATACAAACATAAATACATACATACATACACATATACATAATACATGCATACACTATATATATATATATATATATATATATATATATATATATATATATATATATATATATATATATATATATATATATATATATATATATGCCAAAAAAAACTCTAGACATGGGTTATATTAATAAGATCGTCGTATCACGATCAAAAACACCTTCCACTTCGTTGATGAGTTGAGAGGCTTGTCTTTCGATCACTAAATTTTGGCAAGATTTGACATAGAGTCCCTATACACTAACATCCCAGTTTTTGAAACTATTAACATAATTATCCAATTTTGTTTTAAAAATAATTCACCACCCAACATTGGTCCCTATATAAAATATAATTTCGTATCCAATTATTTCAAGAAACTCTTACAATTGGCCACGGAAGACACCATCTTCCTTTTTACTAATACTCTTTACCAACAGACCGCTGGAAAGGCAATGGGATCACCTCTCGGCCCATCCTTTGCAAATACTTTTCTTACATATCATGAATTCATATGGTGGGATCCTTCAAAATCCTAATTTAACGTAGATACCTCGACAATTGTTTCATTATATTCAAAGACCAATCACACCATGAACAATTTTTGGACTATCTTAAAAATAAACACCAAAATATTAAATTCACAATGGAACTAGACACCAATAGACGCCTTTCCTTTTTAGATGTAAGTATCAAACATAATACTGACGGCGGCTTCCGTACCTCTACATACCGTAAACCTTCCTCTACTATTATGAGTAATAACTTCTTCAGTTTCATTCCCCTACGCTTCAAATTTAATAGTATTTTATGTATGATTAACCGGGTAGGCATACATGATATGATCAGACTGGACCGGTTTCCACGCAAAAATTTGTTATCTGCCAAACTTTTTTCTTAGTAATTTGATCCCCCCTTAATTGTTTGATAGCATTCTCAACTCTTACTTGGAAGACATCTTTCGCCCTAAGACTCTCATCTCTTTAGTCTCTAAACTTTCAATATATCTCAAAATCCCCTTTCTTTGCCCCAAAACCACAGACCTTATCAAACTTCTTAGAGAAATTCTTAACTCAGCTTACCCACATATAAAATACAAACTTATTTCGTTTAAAGCTTTTAGCGTAAGCTCTTTTTCCACCTTAAAGAACGTATTCCCAAATTGTTTCGATCCATGATTATCTATAAATATCAGTTTGCAGACTGTCATGCCTGCTACATAGGGGAAACATCCTTTCATCTCATGATCAGAATCTCGAAGCATAAGTGTATCTCGTTCAGAACAGGTTTCTCATACACCAACCCGGAAACATACACAATCCGGAACCATGCTTTCCAGCATGATCGTTCAATCCTAGACAATAACCTTCTATTTTGAAACCTAATTCCATAAAGAGGGCCGCATCATAGTGTCTTTATTCATACATAGTCTCAGTTCATCCCTGAATATCAGTTCAAGCTCTGCTCAACTTCACACAGTTCAATATATATATATATATATATTCATACTTATATATATATATATTATACCCATATAAAGTCCCGCACCGCCAATAGATATATAATAATCTATATAATATATATATATACTATATATATCTATCTAAATATATATATTATATAAATACCTAATATATATATATAAAATTATATAATATATATATATAATAATATAATACTATATAATATTATATTAGACATTAACATATAGATATAATATATACTATATAATATATATTAATATATATATACATACTAATCATTATACTATATAATTCATATATCAACTAATACTACTATATATATATATTTTCCTTAACCATCTATATATATATATACTACTATATATATCATAATATATATAAACTACTATAAACTACGTTACTAATATCAACCGTACTTCATAAAAGATTATACTTCTTAATTATATAATATATAATATATAAGTATATATAAAACAGGGTGTATCGTTAATATTACGAAAAAAATCAGTATGATATTCCTTGCATTAAATATAAGATAAATAGTGTCAATAAAACATTTCACCGAAACGCCTCGTTCCAAGATACAAGGTGATGAAACCTGTATTTAAACATTAAGTTACAAAAAACAGTAAACTTAAAATTTGAAAGGTAATTAACAAATCATTCAATTCTATTTTTAATTTTATACAGAATTACATACACTTACTCTTGCACAAATAAAACTACTTGACAGAAATGAGTACAATCAATCGGCCTAAGGTTATAGATAAATGTTGAAAAGATGCCAGCCCCAGCGGCAATACAGCCCTCATTCTGTATGCATGATTGGCCTTACACGTTGAATAACTATACCGTATGTGTGCCGGAATGATTGTGTCACAAATAGATTATGCTCCCTTAATTATCTTCGGGACTTCAACTGTTGCTGTATAAAAAAAAGGCTTTCAGTACCCACAAAAGAACATCCAATGCATTTAGGTCTGGAGACCTCGGAGGCCAAGGTTTTTTACCTCCTCGACCTATCCAAAGGCGTACAGAGTTCAAATAATTACGAGCAACTAAACTGAAATGACCTGGAGCCCATCGTGCATGAAATACATTTTCATCTTAATTGTAATGGGACGCTTCCAGTAGTGTAGCAAGTCATGTTCAAGAAATGGCGATAAACTCTCCAGTAAGCCTCGCTGGTAAATGGTAAAAAGAAATAACCTATCAAAAGTCGCCAAAATCCGACCCATACTTAATGTAAACAGGTGTTTTACTCTTTCAACCTGTGCATTTGGTTCTCATCAGCTTATATGTGATTGTTGTGTAAGTTCGATATGGCGTCTCTGTAAAAATTTGCCTCATCGGTAACAATACTTCTGCTAAATGGTGAGGATTATCTGCAATTTTATCTTGCATCCATTGACACTTTGACTCTTGAAGAAAATCTTTTACAATACTGATTCAGATAAAATGCGAAAGTCTACAGAAATTGATTTTCAATACCCTGAAAACTCAATGACTTACATTTAGTGTTGCAGCAATCTTTGACTTGTAGGACGTCCTCAAGTTCTTGGAGAACCTGTTCTCGACATCTGGAGTTGATACTATGCGAGGTCGTCCGTTTCTATTAGTAAGTTTTTAAAAATTCCTGATTCTCAAGACATTAGCGAGATGTCAAAACACATAGTATATGCGTATGACACGATTAGGCATACATTCTCATAAGAGACGCATGACGCTATGAATACCGTTCTACGCCGTAAACAAAAGTGCAAAATCGCACATTTCATATTTTGTAATTATTTTGAAAATACGGAGCAACACTTTGAACGACAGAACTTGACCGGAACGGACTAGTATAGTAAAATGAAGCGAATACGAACTAGTAAATAACATAGTAACTTTCTACGGTAGATTTGTGCTTATTATTAAAGTTTGAGATGTGGCACGGGACGGGCAATGCAATAAGTCATATAGTCCACACCAAGTTTCACACCTTGAATCCTGGAAACGAGGCGTTTTCGTTGAAATTTTTTGATACAAATTTCTTATATTTATGCAGAAATATCATACAGAATTTTTTCGCAATTAACGATACACCCTAATATATATATATATATACTTATATTTAAAACTAATTCATCATGTATATTTATAAATATATATATAGTATAATATATATACATATATATATATATATATAATATAATAATATATAGAATATATATTATATATATATATATTATATATATAATATATATAATATATATATAATATATATATATCTAATTATGAAATGGATTATCGAATCTTTTTGACAAAATACTTCCCAGTATCATATTTACTTTGCTTCTTCCTGCTTGTTTGAAAGTGTTGGAGGGTTAACACTTGTTGATTATAAATATTATATAGCTTAATGTAATATATTATATGTGTTTTTGTTATTATTTTTATCTATCCTATTACGATCATAATCATTTTTATTTTTTATTTTTTATTTTTTATTGTTTATTGAATATTGTTTTTTTACCTTTATTTTACTTTTTAATTTTTTATTTTTTTATTTTTATTGTATTGTATTGCATTTCTTTTTTTCTTTTTACATTTTATTATTTTTTATTCATTTTCTCATGTAATGTCTTATTTAGTATTGTTAACTATTAACTATCTAAATTTAATCATTAGTTTTAATTTATTTTTTAGTCTTATGAGATGATCGGTGATATTACCGAAACGTTTAGAATAAAGATGAGAATACAATGATCTTAATAATATCACCCATATTTTTTGTTTTATTGGCAGTGTTCGCCTTTATCATAAATATATATATATATATATATATATATATATATATATATTATATATAAATATATATATAATATTATATATATATATATAATAATTATATATATATAATATATATAATTATATATATATATATATATATATAATAAAATAATATGTATATATATATCATATATTATATATATATAAATATATAATATATATTATATATATATAATATATAAATTATATATTAATATAGATAATATATAATAATAATAAATTATATATTATATTATATAAATATAAATTATAATATATATATATAATCATCACTCTCTCCCACAAGACTGACGTTGAATAATGTGCTTGACATGCACGGCTGAAAACAAGAAAAAATATTGATAGGTGAAAGAATATGTACGCATAAGTCGAATAAGATAAGCCAGCCTTACCACACCCCATTTTAGTACTTATTAGTGAGAACTTGTCGATGATTAAAAGAAAATCCAACCCTAGAGCATATCACGAGACATGCGACGACACTCACTTAATGCCATTCTCAGTCTAAGTTTGAGAGTTCACCCTTGCCCAGAGTGGCCATATAAAAAACCCCTCATAAAACACGCCGCTATCTCTTCACATATTATAGTGCACCTTTTTCTTGCTCTGCCAAACTCACATTCTCACCTCCAGGCATTCCTTACTACTCAATGCACTTTTAACTTTGATTTCATCCAGTTCGTCGATTTCCACACTAACTCACCCAATATTTATAATTAATAATATAAATTCCTTACCATACAACTATCATCCATCCTTCCACTATAACCAAACCATCTCAAGTATTTCATTATAATTCTCTCATTAATCCCTTTTTTCACACCATTATAACTTCGTCTAATACTTCATTCCTAATTTTATCTATTCTCATCAACCTAATACTCAATAAGATATTCCTTCCGAACATATTCGTACTTTAGTCATTACACTCTTTCCAGATCACAAGTCTTCATTACTGACATTAACTAAAGGATAAATACATTCCATCTATGTCCAGACCTTTAGTGCACTCAAGGACCTTGTCCGTTCACGCCACTCAAACGTAATTTATCTGATCATTCCACCTTCCTGCCATTCACAATTTTCCTTCTGCTCCATCTGCAATTCACGGTTCCCTTTTCACCAAGTTATTATCCAATTAATTTAAATCAGACTACTACTTGTTCCAGCATGCTCACTATCTAGCATAACTTCATACCGAAGGACTTTCACACTCACAACCATAACCTATATTTTATCTACGTATTACTTCATACCTCTCCAATTTACACACCTTTAAATTCTCCTTAACAGTTCCTCTACAAACTCCTTCAGAATTAACCACACAAAACGAGAATATTATCTGCATATAATATAAGGGCACCCTCCTCATCTCTCAATCCATTCTTATCATCATTCAACACAATCTCGCATACCTCTACCTCTAATTCTTCATTACTCCATCCATATTTCATTGAATAACCAAAGAGAGCATGACAACATCCTTGCCTTAACTTATCTATTAACATTAAAACCAATCACTTTTTTAGACACCATTATTCACACTCGCTTCACTATCTCATATCTATTTTTGTTCCATTTCGAGTAAAGACCTACACCAAACACCATATATCAATAACACCTGCATTAGATCTTCCCACTATTAATCCTATTACGCAATTCTTGGCATAAGTACAAACCTAAATACAATTTATTCTTCTCCCTCGATTTTCTCAATTCATTGTTTCAATGAAGATCGATCACACACATTTTTATTCTACCACCCCTAAACAACCGGTTTTTCACCAACCAATCAGTCCTTTCAGCACTACTCGACGCACTCTTTATCGACCAAAAATCAGCATTAATCTACCCTACAACCAAACTCAATAAAGTAATTCCTATAATTTCACTACCAGTTCCCTGATATATAATAGTATTATATTATACCTACCTCCCTTACCCTTATATAAAGGTACTATTAGTGCTAATAACTCCAAACCTCATTGATCATAACCCTAAATGACACTTTGTTACACAAACTTAATAAATCCAATTCAATTATATATCCGACCCATCTCATTCATTTCCCAGTAATTCACCATATTCTGCAGATTTGCAATTCTTAACTTTCACTACTTATTACCTCATCCTTACTAATGACCTCATCCTCAAAATACTTATTTTCTTCTTGCACCATCAAACCCACAACATATTTACTTAATCAACACTCCTATAAATTTCCATGTTATACAGGTTTCGATTAGATGTTCTCTTCCCACACTCCTTCACAATTACCGGTCTTAATCAGATTACGCAATCCCATCCCTATATCACATATTCTAAGCAGGTATTCCTTATGTCTCATCTTAACCTATTCGAGCTTCCTATTCAGAAGAGCTTCGTTATATTTTTAAATCGCCTATATCTAGATTCATCTTCAATAACTGCTCCATTTAACAACATTTTTTCATAGAGACCTATGCACTTTTTAGTATTTCTTTTTTCTTCGCTATATAATTCCAAACATCTTTCATTTGAAACTTGATCACTTTCAGTTAGATCATTCAAACACGATTCTTTTTACTTTTAACCACTTACATAACCTTTTTATTTCACCACTCACTGTTGACATTCTTACTTCTCTAGCTTTAGCACATCCACATACTTCTTTGCACTGCTAACAATCAATGCTACCTTAATTATTAGCTATCAAAATTGTATGTTAAGCTTACAACTTGATATACGCTCAAGTGATTACTTGAGCAGCGCGTCGTAAAAACATATATCCTTATTACCTTGTTCATTTAACCTCTCACTATTAATTCTACCCACTTCCTTCCTAATCACCTTCCTTTCCATTCCAGCCTCCACTAACCTAATTTTACATAAAACAACATAATGATCCGATAATTCCATTCCTAACCCTCCCACTGATTTAACATCTGACACATACTTTAACATCTAATTCTTCACCAAGACAAAATCTATCATTGTATGGGGGTCATGGAATCATACCATACTGACATACGATCCAGACTACCCAGTAATAACACTTAAAACTTACTAAAAAACGTAAAAACTACTGATTATCATTATTTTATTAACAATTCTATTAAATCGAACAGACAAACAGGGGAATACCCAATAGATCCATACAAAACGACTGTGTAAGGCAACCATTGAGCCAAGAAAATTTACCTTATGAAATATTTTTGATATTTCAATATTTCTATTTTTATTAATTAATTTTTCTTAGTCTATACATATATGCACCTGAAAGAGGTTCTTTTGTAAAGAACGAAAAATTTACTGCTAACTACTATTTATTTAAATTAATTGTATATATATTTTTATTCTCAAAAGCAAGTAACTACATATATTTAAGGCCTTACTTACCTCTTGTATTAAATATATTATATAATATAATATGTATATATATATATATATATATCAATATATATTAATATATATATACGGTATATATATATATATATAATATTATATGATTAATATTATATATTATATAATATATATTATATATAATATAATTATTATGATATAATATATATATATATATATATATTATATATATATATAAATAATTAATATATAATTTATATATATATAATATAAATAATTAAATATAATATAATTAATATATTAATAATATATATATATAATATATATATTATTAAATATATGATATTAATAATATATATATATATATAAATATATTTATTATAAAAATATTAGTATATATAGTATATTCTAATTTGGGTAAAAATATGGATTTTTTTTTCGGAATATACTATTATATATATATATATATATATAGTATATGTATTATATAATAATATATATATATATATATATATACTATAGTATAAGTATTCATAAGAAATACCAATGAGTACATAATAGTTTGCTTTATCATTGTTATTCCTAATATAAATATATCATATGATATATCGAAGATATTGCCCTTGAGTATAATAAAAAATTTAAGGAGAATTCTGTTAATAATATACATTAAATTAAATCTACTTTAATACCAAGTAAGTTAAAACAATATGTAAGTTATTAAATAAGGCTATGAGCTTCATCTCGAACTGTCTTACTTCGAAACCTCTTACTGGCCAAATATAAATAAAATTTTTACTTTTTTTATGACGTGCCTTTCATGTTGATCCGTTGTTGTTAATTTCGTTATTATTAATTCGGTCTTATTTGAAATTATTTGTATGTTTATTTAAAAATTCGTTTTGTATTGGTCAATCCTTATCTTCATCCAGGTTGTATTGTTAATGCTAAGTTTATCTGCGCTTATGCATACAAAATGTTTCGAAAATTTTTCTGTAATTGTGATTGATGTTATCGGATAGGTTGCATTTATTTGATTGACTGTTGAATATGTATATAACAAGCAATCTTCTATGCGTTTGCGTTAATGGCGGAATTTCATACGTCTTTCGTAGATCTGTTGTGTGTTGATTTTTCGATCGTACAAAATTATTGATAGTTTCTTCATAATCATAAGTATTTTCTTGTACAATTATTACACGGATCCGCATATACACAGCTCTGTAAGTAGTATATTTGAATTACTAAATTTTGGGTCGAAATAAGTGTTTTAATAGTCTATGTTGTTAGGTAATAGGAGAAAAATTTAAGTATAGGGAAAGCGATCGTGTATAATTCTGCCTTTAAACATTTTATTACTGTAGAACTTACGGCCATGTCTGCGTACTGCTGAGTAAAAATGCTGATAGTAGGACTAATAATCAAAGTCTGGCGGCGTTTAATGTGGATGGAACCTCAATCTTTTCTTTAGGCTCCCTATGTATTCATCCATAACTTGTCTCTCCTAATAGAAAGTATGTTCCGGTGCAAATATATATGCATTCTTTATGTGACTACGAAAATAGAGTCCATCTAATGACCCTGAGTATTATATATATTGTGTTTCGTTATATATGTTAATAGTGGGTAGTTATGATATCAGATTCGGAACGTATCAAACTGAAGATGTTACAATTTAGATGATGATATCAGCTCAGTTATATTGATGATGATGGATTGAGTTGACTTAGCTATGATATATTATAATTATTAAGGTGAGAACGTAGGTTTCTATTTAATATAATATAGCTGTAATTCATCCTTATAGGAGTAATTTTTCAGGTGACTAAGTAATCTATATAAAAAATGGGAAGGTATTTTATTTATCGTGTATAAGACAGGTTCTATTCTTTTGTGATATTGACGAAGGATGAAACTATGATGAAAGTAAGACTTCTTGAAATTGTATATGTATGTAATATAGATAGGTGAATGCAAGAAGTACATATACTATCGTACATTATGCCATTGAATCCAGACGCTATTGTGATAGTGAAAGGATAATGATGGTTATAGTAGGAATTATTAGTCGAATTAGATAATATTACTAGTATAAGTCCAGTATTATATATATTAAATTATTGACTTTATAAGAATAAGTATTGATAATGTAATAAAGACCCCATGCTAGAGGCAAAGTTGACTAGATAACTTACCTTAAAAGAAAGAATATTGAGTTTGTAGGGACAGATTGATTATGTTGTTTTAAATAGTTGAAGGGATATTGGAAGAATAAAGATTTTATTTATTTCATGTATAAAATATATTTATACTAAATAGTGTACAGATGTTTGTGCGACTTGAGTATATATACGTAAATGATATAATAATGATGATTATGGAGCGTCAAATCTGAGGGAAATTGTGACGAGTGGTGGGGTTTAGTCTGCAGGTATGGAAATGAAGTCTGTTGAATTTGATAAATGTGAGAATTGTTGAAATTTTGTTTAATGAGAGGCTTTTAGCTGTTTTGCTAAACCATTTGATAGTTTTTAAGATTGAGCTATTATATATTGAAATGATAGTCGGAGGGGAATGTTGTTTTTGAGTAGGGTCTTAGGGACTCAGTTAAAGAGACTGTGAGGAGATTCATTGTAGACTTTACGGTCTATATTAAATCTTTGTGGTGCAATGTTTAATATGGTTTTGCAGACAGAGTAAATGTTTGTGACTCCTTGTGGGCCCTTATGCTTAATTTGGTATATGAGGTGATGGTTTCAGAAAGTTAGAGTATTGCTTTTCTCTATGTAGTTTGTTGTACCATTTTACTATTTGGTTCCCTTTGTCGGATTTGTGATAATGAGATATCGGGGGTGTTCTTTAATTTTATTTAACGCTTGGAATATTTGGGGTGGGTATTAAATGAGGTAATAATGAATTTAAATGAGTTTGTCATTAATATCCCTTTTGAATATGATAGTCGAGAGTAATTTGCGAAACTTGCCGATGTTTATAGGTATCTTCCCAGATGTAAGAATTGTGATGAAATTCGAATCAAGGTACTCGAGTTACTTTATGTAAATTGATAACGCCGTAGTACCTAATACTATTTAATTTCATATATCCGTGTTGTATTTGGATACGTTTGTTTATTATTGAGAAGGACTTTGAGATTTATGACACAGCTTGCTAGTGATTTGAAACATATTTATTCCAGAGAAGAAAAAAATAGCAGCTGGTAAATAGTCTGCAAAAAATGCCTTGGCAATAATTAAAAAATGTATCCAAATCACACCGAGCATTTATATGAAAAAATGAGTATTAGATACGGTTATCATTTCACTAGAATAACGAAACCTTGGATGAATTTCATCAAGCATTTTAACTCTGGCGAAAGAAGCTATAACATCAAGTTGCAATGAATAGATGAAATAGTGAATAGGATATAATGACAAACATTCAAAAATCATTACAATTTAAACCCACCCCATTTAATTCACCAAGCGTAAAAAACTTTAAGAAAAACCTCGATATCAGTTATTCACAAGACCGACAAAGGAACCAAAATAGTTATAATGGAATACAACAAACCTTTACATAGAGAAAGCAAATACTCTACTTTCTGACAACCATACCTATAAAATTAAATAAGGACCCCACCAAGGAGTCACAAAAAAAATTAACCCGGTCTGCAAAACATATTTAAGAAAGACCACAAAATTTAAATCCAATAACGTAAGAAGCTACATGAAACTCTCACTTATCACAGTTGATGACGGAGTCCACAAAGACGCAAAAACCTTAATCCCTCCGACCTAATCATTTCAAGAAATAAATAGCTACAACTTACAAACTTCGAAAAGAATGGGGATGAGCTATTAATAAACAGTCAATATATATATCCTCAGTACGTCATTATGCCAACAAAAATGTAATTATTCAGAAAGAATATCTTAGAATATATTATTTACAAAATCACCAAACAGTTCAAACAGACTTACATTTAAATCATAAAGATAAAGAAATATTAGAGATGTCAGAAATAGTATAAGTAAATTATTTGCTTTCTTACTAATGTATGGATTTTTGTTTATAATCTCAATTATATTAAGTTATTTTGTTCCCTTATTTGTCGTAGATTCTTTGTGAAATGATATCGAGGTTTTCCTTTAAGAATTTTATTTTATAAAGCATAATAGTGAATATATAATAATAAAAAATGATGAAATTAAAATGGTATAATGATATTTCTTAAAATATCTTCTCTAATAAATCTCCTTTAAATAAATCTATATATGCAACTTATGACATGATTTAATTAGCTTCTATCATCAAGAATGTTAAAAATAACTTATGAATTACATCCAAGTCTTCAGTTATATAGTTAAAATGATAATAAACCCGTATACCTAATAACTTAACATTATTTGGCACAGATAATGCTGACTCGTGTGTATTTGATATAACGTTTATTAATTAGGAAGGAATTATTAGATGATTTATATATCACAGCTGACATATTTTGAAACTATTTTTCAAATTTTCTTAATACCAAATTTATTAATTAACAAATATGATTATGTGTGATCTTTCATATAAGTAGATGGCATAATATTATCAATAATTAGTAAGCTTTCAGAATAATGATGGGGTGCCTTTTATATGTAATTATATGAAATTTTATTAAAATAGACGTATAAAATTATGAAAGCAGATATTAATCTCAATATTTTAGAGACTATGATTTTCCAAAACTTAATTAATGTTATATACTCTGTGAAAAGCTTATAAACTTGTCGATATATTATAGGATAAGCTGACTTAAAGATTTTTAGTAAGCATCCCCTAAGCACTATTAATAAAGAAATATGAAAAAGAGGCTATATATTAAGCATATATCTCCGATTGGCTAAAAGCATTCCCAAAAATTCATTGTCCAATAGCAGCTTGGTATAATCATCAATAATCCTTCAATATAATAAAAAATAGATATTCACTTAAAATACGACGAACATCTAAAAGCTGATGAGACAATATAAATGTAAGTAAAAATAAGAGGTTAAAGTAAGTGGATATGTGGATAACAGGTTATCATTAATATCACTAAAATAATATACTAAGACCTGTGCGAAATAATAGAAGTGTAAATATCAGATCAGATATTCTTTAATAGAAATATGAAGGATCGAAGTGGGGCTGTAAAAGCTGGCAAAGTGCATGAAATATATTTATGTAAAAGAGATATTAGATATACAAAACATTCAACTAAGATTATAATGAATTTCACCCCAAAATGTAAACTATCCTTGACACCTCACTATTAGTTTAGTGATTCACCGAAGCGTTAAATAAATACTTAATAGAGAAAAAACCCTAGACGAATATTAAATGTATCACAATAGTGCCGACAAGGAACCAATAAGATATAATGTAATAATACGGATACCGTGACCAGTGAGAGAATATGCAAGAGAGTTCGTTTAGACTATTCTGATGGACAACAACTGATATGCAAAAGATATGATACAAAGATATAATATAATAAAATAATACCCCCATCACCAGCATTTACACAATAAAAACAGTTATATAACTACATGTATCTATCTATAAATAACATTATGAGTGAATGAAGATCCGAATAAATTAGAAATATTAAAATCAGAAATAATATATATAACGAGTAAATAGGTCATGATAACGAAAATTTGATGAAACCTAAACGTCATACTTCATCTAAGTATAATCTACGAGAAAGTCCCAAATGAAACCCCATAAAAAACAACATTCCCTTCGAGTGTAACGCTATTAAAATCAAAGATGTGCATAAATTTAAAAAAGAAGCATCCAGATGCAACAAATAATAAGACAGATCTAAGGTTAATAGTTGCTAAGCTATAAAAACAACTAATGATCCGCCCTCATATTGATAAGCATACTGCTATTATTACTGATATATTAAATGATGTCACATACGTTTATGGAACTCAATAGATTCTAAAATTACAACATATACTTAATGGAATTTCAATAGATGAGAAAAATAAATACGTGAACCTGCAGGACTAATAACGCTCCTACCTACTCACATCAAAATTCCTCAGCTATTTGAGCCATATTCAATATAAGTTAAATACTATCGATATGTGCCCTATAATGCATAGGAGGTGCCACATAAATATCAACTGAACACTATAAGTAGGATAAAATTTACGGTTTATTGAGTCAAAAATATATAATTATTCTCCAATATCCCTCTCCAAACTCACGTGTATAGCATTGTGACTTAATGCAAAATGATGCCATCAGACAATAATAACCCTAGTCTTCTACAATAGATCTAGCGATCTCCAACGTTGTACTACAAAGAAAGTTTTTGGCATATACACAGGTAACATGTCCATAGTGAGAGTTATTCTATATCACGGTACTCACACACAAGACTCGTCGCCTCACGTAGCGTCTTGATGGTCTTCCGCCCTTACGATCGCGACATATATAAAACACCCAACTTCCGACTTATCGGGCACGGTGAAGTAGTTTATTTTAGGTTTATACTATTGGCCGTTTTCTTGAGCCGTTTCTTACGTAGTGACTAATTCAAGAGGTAGTAATATAGCCCCAATCGGACGTACTACTCACAACTTAGCGCATCTGAATCAAATTGTACAGTATGATTCAGCACATCATCTTCGGTCTCGTGCTAAAGTCTACTACCTTCGATTCTAAGATCGCCTCATCCAACAGACAACACTCAAATTCTATGTGCGAGTACGTATATTACTGCTTCCATTTCATCCGCGCCTCCTTCACATCTAATAATGCTATATAATAAGATTTAGTAATTCTATACATTACAGTTGCATAATTCTCATGTTTGATTAAAAGAAGATTATCAAATATCCGTTTATCGTTTCCTCACAACCGATAAACACCCATTTCTTCTACCGATTATACTTTTAGTCAGACAGTGGAAAAATATAGAACCCTAAGGATGCATATTACATTCTGAACTATATATAGCGTGAAGATACATTATATAGAAAATACCGCTCGTTTCTCTCTCGCGCGTTATCCCACACCTCCTCCGTTACTACCCACTGACTATATATCTGAGACCATCATTTCTCGTCAATACCAATTAGAATAATTCATAACAGTGATATCAAATCATTGTATCTTACACAAGATTCTAGAGTATCCACGAAATAATGGATTATACCATACCATAATGTAGAATAAAACACAAACGTAAACACGATGTGTGATCACCTAGAAGCCTTTATAACCAAAGGCATATATACATACCACGAATCGTTCGATCATTACGATGTTGAATTGCACAATTCCGATTATATCAATTAATACAACAGTATCAGAAAAGTTGTAGAAGATGATCACAAAAGGGCACCAACCAAATTAGGCTATCCTCAGTCAGTAAACATTGAACCACCCTTATACCCCAACCTACCTGCCCAGCAGTCAGTTAACTACTCTTACAGTACAAAAGACAATTTCCGTATAGCAAAGATAAATATGTATAGAAATCCATACCCATAACGCCTGCTCAATAGCTACCCTAATAAACTCTGACAAGCATAAACACAATACTTAAGCGATACTAGTAGAACAGAAATACACACTATTATGTTCAACACTCACACATTCAAAAATTAAATTGTAAATTGTAAATTGTACATACCCTCAACATACAGACCAACGAATACCATGTGTGGATAGCCATATATACACGAATACACCTAAGGTGTCTGTAATACAACTTAACTAATTTTGTACCAAGAAACATACCGATAATAATCAATGCAGGATGAAAATCCATCAACAATTCATATCATACAGAACGATAATCTACGCACAAAAGAAATTCAAACACCAAATAAACTCTGAGATCTACAGAGAAGTATCCAGTCTTAAAATGAGCATTCCGCCATACCTGTACATACAAAATACTATATTGTCCACATACATGGTAATTACATATCTACATAACACACTACACACTAAACCAATTCAAATGAAAAAGATGTGACTGGCTATCAATCCATAGTCAAAACAATCAGTCACACTCACCACACTCACACCACTCACCTCCTACCTCGTGATTAAAGTCTATAACATCAAATATATACATAACAAATATAAGACGATAAATCTCTTGTGAGATTTACCGAATTTCATAACATATTCGATCATAGGAGCTATAAACGCATGAAATGCAGTACAGATAACACAGAACAAAAAAACCACACACTGATTATTTAGAGATCTCACCCAAGGAAAGCTCGAACCTAGCTGATTATTATTTATCTAGATAATATGAAAAACTGAAATTCCAATTAGGCTAGTTAAAAAAATCAATCCGATAATACTTCTAACATATAAGCCATGTATCTTCCTGTATAAGAATTGCAACTATATAACGTACATAATTAAAGGCTATTTTCTGGAGTTCCTCCTAAGACAATATAGTGTGGATGATTTATAAGTATCTAACACAACTTCGATAGCATTTAATAACTTTAAAATATCGTTTTCAAAGCTCAATGTGCATAGATCAATCTCCACTATACAAAAACATCGAAATCCAAATGCTATCAAATTTGAGCATATATTACTTATATTCCTATTGCATTAACCTGACCTACTATACGTGAGCGTTTTAAGATGGTTTTTTTTAACCATTGACCAGAGCCAAGGGGAAGTTTAAATTCTCCTTTCCAAAATTTTCCCAAGCCGAGGTCATTCGCTATCATTTTTAATAATCAGTCGACTTATATGTATTTTTGGTACTAAATCGTCTCGAACAATCAATGTCTTTGTCCGAAATCTCTCGCTTCCAACGAAGAGATTTTTGTCCGAAAGAAAAAACGTGGCTCGTACCGAGTACTGAATCCAACATAAAGTATTTGCCTTTGATTACACTATTTAAGAGATATTAATATTTTCATAATTTATTTGTGACTAATAGGAGCTACAAATTTTTGGAAAATTTCTCTTACAGTGTATACAATGTAGACACTGAAGGCATTGTTTAAGATGAAATTTTTTATATCTCATATGCTTGTCTCTCTCTACTCAATTTACGAATACTTAATATTTATATGTAGTCTAGTTCCATATGATATGTGTACCTCTCATGATTCTTCACTTTGCACCATAAGCAAGTTACTGCGCTAGCATTGTACATACTATGTTGAGTAACTATACATCTCTATACCTGTAAAGATTTGAAGGGCTCGTTAAAACAATTTAGTAACATGGTTTATATACGACCCTCACTACCTATGGTTTATCCTATAAAACGCTATCAAGTAGAGGGATTCTTTTATCAAAATGTCAGAACCCACTTATATTTCTTTATCAACTTTAATCAAGGATAAATTTTCTAATCACCCGAAAATCCTTCTTTCCCAGAATATAAGTAGAGCCAGTTCAGACTGCTAACGGTATCTTTCAGATAAACCTCACATCTTTTCATTTCTAATTAGAGGCGTGATAGTCAAGAGAAACTACAAACAAAATTAACTATCTTAACTGTTCTAATCATAAATGTTCTCTTCATTATCTGGTGATTTTATAATTGACTTGCGTATAATAATAAATATATTATTAAGATGAGTTTAAATCGCCGTGTTCAACTCATGACCATAAATGAATTCTCATTACAAATTCAGATGAGTAATAGCGATCTAACACGGGCTCATACTTTCCCATAATTATAATTCTCCCACACCTGTCACTAATTATTGTCCAGATTTATTTCAATATCGTACTTAACTGAATCTATTATATGAGTCAGGTGTGTCGGTAATCCACTTCTTACTTGCTCACCATATACAAGACATTTCTTTCTCTAATTTCTCGGTGACATCTATTCATGTAAATTATACCAAATATTCTCACTGATTTTATATTATTAATGTTATCAATGGAGTGTTTCACAGTTTTAATTATACAAAGATATTTTAAACAATATTACCAAGCTTAGGCCTGGGAGAATTTGCAACCACTTACAGTATCAAATATCACAACTAAATATAACTCGTCAAAAATATTTCAAATAAAGAATGTATGTGAATGTTAACTATAAGAGATATAAGGCCTTCAGTTACATCCCCGGATCAAAATTTTTTCTCAAAGATTTGCGATATAAAATGGGTTAGCTCTCTACTTTATATGTTAATATTTAAAATAAACCCTCAATAACGCCTAAAAATTTTTAGTATCATCTTGCGAGGCTTACCAAATGACTCTTATGGATAATTGTCTCTGAGTTAAAGCTAATCAGCTTTATTTGTTGTAGGTTCTTTAAGAATAAGCTTCCTCTCTAGTGGTTAGATTTTATTTGTGAACTCAAGATGCATTTTCTTTGATTTCGATGTTAAGGTAACTAAGTTATTTGCCTACTATTTATCTCTTGGAAAATAAATGTTTAATTTTCCCTCAGCACTATAAATCCGTTATGCACGCCCAGCACCAGAAAGCTATGATAAGGTAGACTTTATCTCTGATACTCGTAACAGCATATGTACGTTATATAAATCTATATGCTAAATAATTATAATAGGTTATTCGCTATGTATGCAATCCTTCCACTCAAATCTTTCTGTTTTTAAGGCTTTCCTTTGAAATTATCCTCTCGTACCAAATACCCATTGAAAAAAGTAAGTTATAATATTTATTTAATACTATATAACATGAAGCTACTAGGGGGTTCAATTCATAAAGTATCTTTTTGTTAATTTGATAGAGCTGTACAAGTATATATCTTTGACACTATGACAATATACAACTTAATAATATTCATATAAAATATGAAAACTGTCGAAGTTCAATACCATTTATACTCTTGATGTTTTATGCCTTTTAAAATGGTATAACCAAGGTTTTTAAAAATAAAAAACACTAAATATAATACATTGAGAAAAAGTTAAAAATTATAAAATTTATACTGTATTACGTTTGTTTTCAGCTAATTTTAGTGGTCACCTATGTTTCATGTTTTATTATGTAGTAACCTTCCTATCGTCATTTTATTTGGATTTATTTCATTGTAGATTTAAATGAGTTAATGATGATAGGAAAAGATATTATTTTGAATATTCATATTAACATACTATATCATATATAGCGTGAATCTTATATTAACAATCATGACTATCCTATTATCATAATTTAATCCTGATTTAACTGCCTTATTTATCTGTATTATCAATTAGATTGGCATAAGTCACCTCCAAGTCTCATTACTCAATATGTGAACGTATGTTCCTCTATCTTTCTGCCCTTTCATTATTCTTACTTTTTATGCGAATAACATTTTTTATTATCTCTAACTTATCTTTAGTGGATTATTGTACATAGCTCATCCGTAATAAACATGTACATTACATAAAAATTCTTTCCTATTCCTTTCTACCGTTATTATAAGTAATATAACTACAATCTGTTATAAATCTTTCTTACATAACTTACTTAAATCTCTCAAATGACTTAATCACCATTATACATCTTACTTTTTATTCATATTTCTTATTTCGAGCCCCTATTCTATACACACTTATTTGATTGATTGATATATTCTTTCTATTATAATCATTCTAATATTATCTTTATTAGTAAGTAATCAGATTTACACAAGAGTCGTTTGTTTAGAGGCTAACTGTTGAGATAAGCTTTTACACATATGGCTTACTCATAAACTATTACTTATTTACTGTTATTTTTAACTAATTAATGCCCTTTCTCACAATATATCATAAGTTATTGTTGAGTTTTAATAACCTTATAACTATTACACTCTACAATATCCAATTAAAATTATAGATAATATAATTATATCATACATTACTATATTCTCAATCTAAAAAACTATACATTCTATAATCTATTCAATCTAATTTGACAATCTATTTAAGGGCAGCTAATTCTATGTATGATGTGTATTTGCTGTCTCGTATAGAGAATATTTTCTAGAACCCTGCAAAATGATACGACTGTTCATTATATAGTCATCAAGACTCACATAATTGAATCTAGATTAATACGTATGTTTGATTATGCACGTATATTTGTATTAAATATATGTGGTAAATGTAAATATGATAAGTAAATTTGTGTATAATATACATATACCATAATTAATGTGTTCGAAGAAAGTGTTATTTGCACTGTCAATGTACACTTCTTATGCAAAAAAAGCGTAAGGGAAGGAAGGATTATTATAACCCCTCCTTGTTTACAAATTCTAATATTAGTTGATGAAGTAAAAAAAAATATGAGGCTAGAAAATTCACATAAGAAGATAGTGTCCAACCCTTATGTCTAGACGCCCATAACTTTTAAACTAATGAATTACTTAAACCGGTAGGTTATTGAGATATGCTTACTTGCATTCCAAATATTTTATTTTTTTTATATCATAATAATCTTCTTTTTCACGTATGCTAATCATAATCGATATCATCATTACTTATATAATATTTATATATATATATAGTACACTATTTAATATATATATTTAATATTAATATTATCACTAATTTAATCACTAACTTTTACCTATATAACTATATAATATAATTATAGACATATCATAATATATTATATATTATCATATATAATGATTATTTATATTATTATATAATTATTATTATATACTTATGCAATATATTAATTGTTTATATTATATAAATAATTATAATTAGATAGATAGGTAATATATATATATAATAGATTAATTTAATTATATATATAAATATAATATTAATTATAGTAATATAAGAAAAATATATAATTAATAATAATATATTAATATTATAAGAATGATGAATTATTGTAGGATAAGAATAATATATGATTTTTATTTAGAATTAAAAAAATAATTAGTATATTAAATTAAATATAATTATAGTTTACAAGTGTTATTAAGTATATAGAGTGTACTAACCGTGTATTATTAGAAGTATAACTAATATATTATAGTTATATAAAATAATACCAATAAAGTATGAGATTTATTACTATTAAAATGTGTTAATAAAAGTGAAAAAATGATTAAATATTTAAATTAATATATATAAAGGTATGATTTATAAATTATAAATTGTCTTATAAATTCTTACATAGAAAATGGCTCTGATATTCCAGATGATGACATTATTATACCTCACAACTTAATAAAAAGTAATTATGAGTTTATATTTATACCACATTGTAGATTTAATTGTATTTTTTAATGATTGAGAACTTTACTAACTTTCAAAAATTATAATTATTATTTTGGGGACAAAAACGAAAGCACTATCTAAATTAATTATTTTTTATTCTTATTGCTTTTAATAATAATTAAAAGTTTACTAACAAAATTAAACCTTTGATGAAACTTTTCCAGAAAATCGATTGACTATTTAATATGGTATGCCGATATATAAGCAAACCAATTTAGAATCCTTTCTTGCGGCAAATCGAGAGAAAGATTATTAATAAAAATAATACAATCAATTTGAAATAACTCAGCAGAATATTTTTGGCTTCCACTATTTGAAAGTCCATAACACTATGATATTCTGGTATTAATAACATTTAAAGCATATATATATATATATATATCTATATATATCATATAGTATTATATATATATATATATTATATATATATATATTTATATATATAACTATAGTATATAATAGATATATATATAGAGAAGTGTGACAAGGTGAACATATCACAAAAGTGTTGGAGAATATCAGGGTGGGTGATTAATAGGTAGCAACGGAAAAAGCGACCGCGCGAAAGCAGGAACAGGAAAGCAAATCACCACACCTATGCTGCCACCCCGGCTACCCCGCCTGCCAATAAAGACGACGGAGCAGGTCGCTTGACACTCTGAATTCTACTAAATTATCACTTGCGCCAAAAGCACACGGAACAAGACGCAAGAACATACAACGAAGAAAAGACCACGAAACTAAGTAAACGGACGCGGAAAATGCAACATATTCATAGCGTTTAGCATACCCACCTTCAGTGTTCGTGTATACTTCCACCTTCCCCTCTATCATCACATCTCTCATCGACACACCGCTCATATACCATCAAAGTACTGCGCCTAATATCATAAATCTACACATCCTCGAACCCGAGAACCAAGCCTAACGTAAAAGTCACAGAAAAAGGAAAAAAGCCGCTCTTGATCGTACTAAACCACTAGGCATTAACCGAGATAAGCCGTTTTTGATATAACATATAGACCAATGATATATGCTAACGCAACAAAGTTTTAACAACAATAAACTAAAACTATAATGTACAACGACAAACCTAAAATACCTTTCGTGTGAATAAACTACCAACATTGATTCAAGTCATATTTCGAGTACATTTGGATAACATAACGTAAAACAAGGTTCTTTATATTACTGACCAAACAAATTGGTAACGCAAAATTTCTTAACACAATACAATACAAAGAATAATGTACAACGACAAGACCTAAATACTATGTGTGAATTAAACTACAAATTAAACAAGTTCCTATAACTAAACAGTAAAAGTAAACTAATATGTCATACGAAACTAAACCTATCAAAGTTTCAACATACGCTAAATAATTACAAGTAATAGTACATTAACAATATATCAATAATTAGACATAAACTTCTATAACAACCAAAACACATATGCAATTAACACGTTCACATCATATTAATCTAAAACATAACCTGAATAAGAAAAATTACATTGGCAAACTAAATGCTACGTGCAAATAACGCAACTTATTTAAACAATTCCATACATAGACAACAGTAAAGTACAACATCCACAGAACGTAACCGGATACACACCTTCAAAAACATAGCCGAAATTCAGTGTATTACTGAACAGAGGATAGTTATAACAATATTTCACCGTACCGAAGATCATTACCGACCAGCGAAGTAATCGAAACTCAAATTCAGAGTCAATGAAGCAAATTCCTAACCGTGACAAGATAGTAAAGGCAACGACCAACCTTAAACAGGCCGCACGTAGGAAAGCTGCAACAGCATCAAAAGGTCCCACTGATCAAAGGGAAAGAGCGGAACAGGGCGACCAAACGACGTAGCCATCCCAGCAGCACAGCGCTAAGCAGATGAGTCACTACAAAAATCCGTGAACAATAAATTGGACAAGCTTGGCAAAGCCAGCGGAAAGGAAGAGACGCCGTAGCCAGAATGCACGCATCAAAGAACTCATGCATTGAGAGAAGCGGCACAGGTACAGCGCCGGGCCAACAACAGACAACCCAATTAGAAACGTAAGCCCACGCTAACACATTCCCCCACTCTAGCTTTAACACATGATAATATCTCGAAACTTATCCTCTTCATAACAATCAAGTTAATTATACATTGTCGTAGTAATATTTAATAACAGTAAAACGTATAACAGAAATTAAAACATAGCCTAATATCATATACTATACCACCTACGAGGTGACTGAAAACCTATAATAGATACAACATGGAACTATGATAAACTATAACATGACCTATTGAAATAAGTTAGCCTACCCATCATTACACAGCAAAGCTCAATATTCCCACTTTTCCAATATATCATCAGCAGCTAAGCGGTATTTAACATAACAAATTCTCATTTAACCAAAGTTCCAATACTACAAAGGACACCAGCATCTGAATTATGGATATACTACCTCATTATAAAGTGTTGAGGCATTCAATGTAAATCATTGATCCTAGGAAATAAATACTTACATATAGGCTGTCTCCAGCTCCTCAAATCAATGAAAGAGTTACCACTTTAGACAATAACACTCACTAAGCCCCCGTTTTCTAAACATCTATACTCGAACTAAAACACTCCGTGAATACTCTTATACAGAGGAAAAGTAGTCATTCTCTACAAAAAGCTTAGCATTGCAAACTCGGTAAGTGCATAGAGTCGCTAACAACAAGTCGGATATTAAGCTGATCGAAGAAGCGGTGATATTTAACAATGGTGAATAACATGTATTGTTAACTACTATCAATAGACAGAATTTTTTCAAAATTTACATAATATCAGTTTAACTAAGCATAAAGTGTACATAACCGTCAGTAGAACAACTCTATATACCTTCAAAGAATGTCTCTACCCCTAAGACAATAACTAAATATCTGGCATGAATTTAGGTTTAATACGGAATAGTGAATACTCAGGCAACCGTGATTAAACTTTAGAGAACTATTTTTCGTGCTGTGCTAGTTACGTCTTCTACTCGTATGAATCAACTCCTTATCTGGTAGCCAGTACGTCCTTTTTGTCTCAAGCAAATAATTAACAAAGTTATCAGTTGGGTTATATAATTCTTGTTTAAAATACTAAACAAAAGAATCACACAAAACTTGACCCTCTATACAAGATTACTACCACCACAAAAAAGCGATATAGGATCACGCAGC
Organism: Trachelipus rathkii; assembly: GCA_015478945.1. Classification (NCBI taxonomy): domain Eukaryota; kingdom Metazoa; phylum Arthropoda; class Malacostraca; order Isopoda; family Trachelipodidae; genus Trachelipus; species Trachelipus rathkii. The sequence continues at coordinate 10,528 of JABUQX010093932.1, read as the reverse complement.
TACCAGGTTTATGACTATATGACACAGTGTTCAGTTAGGCTTACACGGAATATCATTAGGGTTACTCTCATGTTTATACAAAAGCTCACGAATGCGCTCGACTCATAAACTTAATGCAGTCACAGTCCGAATGTGAGTCGGCCCTCAGGCGGTCTCCCAATAGCGGCCTGCCCCACGAGAGAGTATAACTGTAAGGTTCCAGTAGGCCCGAGCCGGTTGGTGGTAAGCCGTTCTTATATATCACGCCCCCACATAGCGCTGTCGGCCGTAGACGCGGCTACCACCCGCGATCCGTCGGCGCGAACCCCCAGCCTTTTTCTTACTTCTCATTTCTTCCTTGAGGTATTTTGGATTGGAGTTAGGTGTCGGGCGTCGGGTCGGCCAAAGGTTTGGCTCGTTTCAGTGCGCGCTATACTAAAAACTCTTCGAGATCTGCATGGGAGTACGGAGCGTTCGTTTATCCGGGAAACGGTCGATCCCTTCACATGGATAACGCCTACCAGGTTGAATTGGCCCCAACGGAAGATCGGCTCGTAGTACCCCCTTAAAAAGCATACAATAATGTCTGGTCCAATGGTATGGAATTGTTCATATGGACCTAGGGTTACAGTAAAGATATTTACGGCTATTTATGACCTACAATCATTTAACTGATATAAGAGCAAAGTTACTAATTTTTAATCTGGGGATTTGCATCCCCGCCTACGGGTCATCTGAGACTCCTCTACGTCACGTCCCAAATAAATATAGTACCTATTACCTGTTATTCAAATTAATTTTATCTATTTTAAAATTATCTTTACTACTTTCCTACTTACTGTACTACCAGCATATCCTGACTACTACTATAACATACTACACCTAAAGCACAACAACTAATAATTTAACAAAGAATCGATACCTAAAAAATTATGAAATATAATAATAATTTTACCATTATATTCCCATGAGACTATTTATGCTTATTATGTCAGAAATTAATACGTATTGTGGCACCTTCTTAAGAGGAATTTAACTGGCCAAATTAATAATTAAAAAATCTAAAATTAAATAAACATTATTATAAACCAAATTAAATTGTAAGGAGTATAGACTAAGGTAATGAATCCGTGTAATCATCGTTAATTAAGAACTTTTAACATACCCTTAAATAACTGACTTTCTGCCTAATATACTGTAAAAAGACTATAAATATTCAAATAAATTAAATATTACGCATCTACAGACAAGTAATTAAACTACTTAAAAATAAAATATTTGCAAAAAATTAATAATATATATAATTGTGGGAAGAAAACAAGATAAGAATTTGTGGAGAATTTCTAAACAAATTGCTTTACAGAATAACAAATAAAAAAATAAACTTATTCTGAATATTATAATTACAATTCTTTACATATTTATAGGTTATATGTTCACATTCTATATAATTATAATGGTGTAACTAAACTTAAATTCTACAAACCTTATACTATGTTAAAGTATAAAATAAAATGATTATGTTATATTAGAGATTACGTTTTGATCATAATAGAGTAATTCAGAACGTGAAAATGTTTGCTTAGCACTCTGTCTAATTACGATATAATCATTCTCAAAATTTTAGAAAGTAAATCCTTCTCAAATTGCATGTCAATTTTCAGATCAAAAATTGGTGAACATAAAAATACGTTCGTTACAACACTCTTCCGACCTAATGATTATAACTATAGTAAAAAGAGATTAGTCTTGTTTGACGCTTTTGGTGCACAAGTTTATTCGGGCGTAGGGTATTATTGAGTTCAAGTAGGGATATTTTGATGAATCAGGTTGCCATAATAATAATTTACTTTAAAGTTGTAGTTCAAGGTTATGAAATATATTAGCTTATTGGTGTTAAAACTTTTGATACGTTAGATATATTCTGATTATAGTGGATCAGTATATAAAGAACTATTTTATTATGTTATGTTATCCAAAATTAGTGATACTCGAAATTCTTAGACTGATATTAGATCAATATATATATATATAATATTATATATAATATTAATACCTATATATATATAATATAATATATCCTATATATATATATATATATATATATATATATAATATATACTAATAATAATATATATATATATATATATATATTATAATAATATTAATATAATATAATTATATTACCTTTTTGTCTTAAATAGTCTTTATCACGTCAATGGCTGTATAGTAGTTCACCTTGTATACAACATATATTACCATAGTAAACATGTTTAGGTTGTTGTTTTCTGGCGTTATTATATTCACTTTTGAACTGATATGGTGCGTTCGTAGGTTTTTGGTTTTTATTTATTTTTAAAAAATCTTTTCCTCTGAAATGCAATAATCATTCTGGTTCATTCTTCTAGTCTATTTATACACACGTATTTTCATCAGTAAGATATTTTCGCTGTTGCTGGTTATGAGACTAGGTCTCATCTATCTTTAATCTTGATTGTTGATATCTTTATGAGGGACCTTTACGTTATATTCCAGCAGATGTGTCAATTACATATTTATTCGTAAACGCAAGGAGTCCGAACATGTTTATCCTCAGGATGGCAAATAATAAGACCCTTGTATTCTATTCTGATGAAGAATTCATTCTAAGGATTATCGATCATCGCGGAGCATGAAAGACTAAATGTGTGGTCATATGATTGTATTGATCTAGCAGATGTAAAATATCGAGCTGGTGGAGACAGTGTGAGATGGTTCTAGGTAGAATTACGGATGTTTGTTTTTCATATACGTGGACAATATTAAAATCCTTGATGTATTTAACGCATGTAATTTTGGAAGGCCCCCGATTATTGCGACCCTATTATCTGGCAGTACAGTATTAGGTTTCACAGCTCGTACTATAATCTGGTGGAAAAACCTATTATAACAGCAGTTGGTTAAATGAAAACGAGTTAACAGTGTTCACATCCTGAGGACGTCGGACTACTGAGGAACTTCAACATAAGTACTTACATGGTATATGGTAATTCTAATCTCCGTAATTGCAATTTAATTTGACATTATCTGAACATGTGTGTATTCCTCTGAATAATGGGCGCTAGGTATATACTGAGTCGTATGCTAGTAATTAACTAGCACAACACTATATCGTGAAAATCGAGTTTTATCTTTAACATCCTCTGCAGCAAATAGTCTAGAATGGAGCTGCGTCTAGTAAGTAGAAAACTAATTAAAAATTATTACCAATAACACATATTGTATTAGGGCAGTGGACTAGGACCACTCCGACATACTCGCATCTCGATACTACATCCTTTCTAGGGTGGTTGAATGCCCATTGAGTATGACTGGAACTAATCAGAATTGCTAATTGTTGAATCCCTACGTCCCCGGTAGATGCCCACACATATTTTCACAAAATAAAAAGCTTGCACTATCGCGCTCCTTATGTAATTCTCGCAAAATATACCGTGATACGGCATGTCTAGCCTCAACATCCGTGGCATAACCTTACTTTTTATGAAATAAAAATAGTGGATTGGGGCTTTCTATGATTGCTTATTATTTAATACGTCTCATATTTGTGCATTATTGTAGTTTAAATGGCATTTATAAAATATATGATATAAGTGGTTATTGCTGATTGTGCGGGGCCATTGTGTGTTTTATAATCAATGGCGATCATTGGCAATTAAGTATTATGGGGACATAATTGCTAATTTGGTTTTAGATTTCGTCAAAGAGGATATTCAAAACTAGTTTTAACTATTTACTGCTAATTTTCCGTTGTATTTATTGATTAGTTATGAGGTAAGGTGATTATAAATAATTTGATTTATGTATAAATATTATACTTATTATTATTTATTGGATAAAACTTTGGTACGTTAGCATAATATATTCTAGTATATAGTCTAGTTCAGTATGATAATTAGGGAAGTTATGATAAATTTTTATTTTGCTACTATCACCCATGTTAATTAAATATACCATTGATATGTCAATATAGCCTGACAAGTGGAAAGGTTACGTTTTTGTTATAGCTATGTATTAGTTATACTTTACTATATTGTTAAGTATGGCAACTTTGTTAAGGGAGCAGTTATTATGCGTAGGTAATGATGTGGGAGTTTGGTTGGTGTACGAGACGGTCCAGGGATGCTTAACAGTTAACGGGATGTAGGAGGATAAAAACTTTGTCCGTTAGGTATCAAATATATGTGTGATCTAATAGTATATATTGATAATGATAAAAATAATTGTATTTATATTTAAATTTCAATGGTTTATTATCACTGATTAAAATATTAAATAATACTCGAAAACAGGAGTGGAAGGGTATTGAGGGTAAGGTACTTTATGGTTGTAAGTACTGGTCACTTTAACTGATTTTTACTCTATAGAGCTTTAAGTAAAAAAACTCTCTATATTGTTTTTTAAATTTATTATTATATCAAAAGAATACAATAAAATTTATGCCAGTTAAAAGAACAATATTGTGATTAAACAATAAAACGACGATAGAAACACCAAAATTATGTTATGTGGGTATGTCATTAAGTTACCAAAAAAATTGAACGTTGAAATCAAATAAGAATTCAATATATCAAACCCGTCCGTTGGAGATACTCTTCAGTCAGTCAGGTCAGCATAAAATAGACAATAAAGATCAATTGTAGAAGAAATTAAATTCACTCCAAGATTACTGACTCTCCAGAAAATAGCCTCCGCGTTGCAAGAGAGATAAATTATCCAAAGGAAATGGCTGACGAGCTTGAATTATCGCAATTTGCTTAAGGGAAAGTCGTGTTGAATTGCATCGAATGCATTTTGGGAAATGTAATAGTACTTGTACGCATGTTCTTTGCATAACAGCATTTTCAGTACGAAGATGAGAACATCTTCTGCGTTAGTTTTTAGTAAAGCGAAATGAGTTTGTAGAAGCCCATTTTCATGTAAATAATTAGAAAGTTGGGTGTAAACTAATTTCTCAGAAATTTTACCAGTTGTGTGTAAGACTGAGATCGGACGAAAGTTTTTCGAAAGAGAAGTGTCTGCAATATTTTGAACAGACGCGACTCTTTTACCTTTAGTTTAGTTGGATAAAGACCTAGGTCAAATGAGTTATTATAGAGGGCAACTAATAGTGCAAGATTTATTTTTTACCGTAATAAATAAAAATAATAATAATAATAATAATAATAATAATAATAATAATAATAATAATAATAATAATAATAATATAATAATAATAATGACAATTACAAAAAATAATAATAATAATAATAATAATAATAATAATAATAATAATAATAATAATAATAATAATAATAATAATAATAATAATAATAATAATAATAATAATAATAATAATAATATTGTGGATTTTATCCCATGACGAAAACAGATTAAATAACAAATGTCTTTGTTTTCAATTCAGATTTTAAGGATTATTTTGTATCCGATTTGATTTTAATTGAAAGGTAAATTTAGAAATTTTAATTTGGAAAATCGTTTGAATACATTACGAAATACACCAATGTTTGGATGTCAAAAGCTTGCTATTATTATTATTATTATTATTATTATTATTATTTATTATTATTATTATTATTATTATTATTATTATTATTATTATTATTATTATTATTATTATTATTATTATTATTATTATTATTATTATTATTATTATTATTATTATTGTTATTATTATTATTATTATTATTATTATTATTATTATAATATTAGTAGTAGTAGTAGTAAGGGGGCGCTTTCGACAGCCAAAATGTTACAACCGGATAATGTAAAGCAACATGTGCAACATTTTGCAACATTCGGTTTTTCAAGCTTGACTTGATAAGGATGGGGTTTCTAAGGATGGCGAAACCCTTTCCGGAGGTTTTGGAGCTTCTGAGCGACAGGAAATCCAAGTCATGTCAGCAGTTGACTTGGAAATTTTTATTACTTGGTTAGATTCTGACACTTTGTGTTAAAGTTAGATTTTCTAAGGTCAGTGAGACTCAATTTTGTGGTCTGGATGACCGTTTTCTGAGTTTTTAACCTGATCTTAGTGGGTTTAACCCCCAAAAAGAATGTTTTTGGTTCATAGAAGGTTAAATGATCGCTAGATCATTTTTGATGATTCCAATCGATTTATCGTTACCTTTTACTCCCAATTCGACATTTAAATCGTCTTATAGTGCTCTGGAAGGCTTATTGCAATGCAATTGCTTTGTAGTTATTCATACAAATGCGGGTCCACCAATCAGCGATCAGTATTTCTTTGACGTTACAAAGCTCCTACCCATTTTTACAACCTCCTCAATTTAGGGGAGTTTTATTAGACGTATCCCACTCAAACTTGCTACCCCAACAGCTGGTAGTGTCGGCTTGCCTGACCGGTAGTTTCACGCTGCTGCGCCCCATGCAGAGGGGTGCTGAGCCACACCAAGTAGGAAATGGCCATAGATAGATGAAATATAAATGACCGACAGGATTCGGAGGATGAATTGGAATTAGAAAAGAGGACGGAGCTTGACTTGATCAAATGCCGGAATACTGAACCGGAGCCGGAGCTTGAAGAAATGGACAGAGTGCGTAGCAGAAGAAGATGGAGGAAGGATGAAGAAGAACAAGTCTTAGAATGAGAAATTCATGTGCCGGAGCATATGAGCCATTGCCGGTGCTGGGGCCGGTACTCTGCTGAATTAGCATACATTCTCTTAGCAACACAATATTGGTGTCAATGTATATGTTTACGAACCCATAGAACTCGAATATGATAATTTCATGGCCCTCAGGGGAGTCTGCGAGCCTCCAGGATGGATTCCTAGACGAGAGTGCTTAGCAGAAGAAGGAAAGCAGAGAGTGCATAAGAGAAGATGTAGGAACGATGACGAAGGATGATTATTCCAGAGGAATCAGAAATGGTAAGGTCTCCTCATGAGATGGGGACCAAACCCCAAAAATGGGTTTTCACCCTTAAAATGACATTTTAATGGTGAATACAGCTATTAATTACATAGATGATCACTATAGCAATGTTTCACAAAATATGAAACTTAGCACAATTACACGGCTACTCTAACTATTTGCCGTTCAACCGATCTTTCTTAATACATCGGCTAACTTAATTTATCCTTACCTAACCGGACTAATCATACAAACCTAATAGAATAACTTGGCTCAACATACTATCTTGGCTCATACAACTTATTAATTACGGCATTATTCTCTCTCTCTCTCTCTCTCTCTCTCTCTCTCTCTCTCTCTCTCTCTCTCTCTCTCTCTCTCTCTCTCTCTCTCTCTCTCTCTCTCTCTCTCTCTCTCTCTCTCTCTCTCTCTCTCTCTCTCTCTCTCTCTCCCCCCCCACTGTCTGACCTGTCCGCAACTAAATTTTCTTAACTTCTCTAGGTACATCTGTATTAGTGTCACCTGATGTTGCTTACACGATTAAACTTCTTACTGTGTACATGACTGTTACGACTCTAATATGTGCAGGCGTTTGTTTCTATAAGTAACTCGTGTTCGTCTAAGTACTGTACATAAACTATTATATTTCATTTGCACGACGAAACAATTTAGTTATTTTGTTAGTTTGTTTAAAGTTTTTATTTTTCACTAAACATCCTCAAGCCTCAGAAATCATATCGCATCTAATCTTTCCAACAACTGGTTCCTTATCACTATGCGTCATAATGAATGACGTCACTGCACTGCAATGCGCTGATTGGTCTATTACGTCTAATCACAGGTTACGGACGACGAATATACATCTAATAAAGAGATATATGTACAAAGTCCGTAATATTTCAGTTTCATACTATGTGTCAATGCATAAGGCAGTTCTCAGCAGTTGATGATAGGTTAGTTTTATTTTATATCTTTCTTTTCATCTGATAACTTTCTTATTCTTTCCTTCGTTCTTCGTATATATATATATATATATATATATATATATATATATATCATATATATTCATCTTATTACTATATTATATATAGTATATATATAATAATATATAAATACTATATATTATTATATATATATATATATATATATATATATATATATCATTTATTTTATTGCAGGCGTTGTTTGCTGTTATTTATTATTCACACACACACACACACACACACACACACACACACCACACATTAATTATCGACTTTACTTAATACATTATCTAACTAAACCTTACGCTAACTTACTGATCACTTGACTGTTATTTCTATAACGTCGTGCATTTGAATGTTTTCTAAGCGTCATTGGCAAACATATTTTTTTAATTTTACATTTAACATTCAAATCTCCTTTTTTTTTGTATGCGCCAACTATTATATTTCTAGTACATACGAAACGTTTATATTTAGTTTAAAGTTTTATTTATTTATTTTTTATAAGTTTGTTTGTAAAGGTTTTATTATTTCAGTTTAAATTTTGCATATACATTTTGTTTAAATTTTTACTTATTTATTTTATAGGTTATATTTTGTTTAAAGTTTTATTTATTTTATAAATTTTATTATAATTGTTAAATTTTTATTTTATAAGTTTTAATTTTTAAATTCCATTAACTTTAAAACTTTATTTATTTTATGTTTTATTTTATTTTTAACTTTTGTTTTACATATCTATTTTGCGGATTAAGTTTCATTATTTTGTAAATTTTATTATTTGCTTTAAGTTAAAGCAAGTTAAATTTTACATTTACTGTTTATGTCTTTAGTTTTTGTTTATTTCATGTTTTATTTTGTTTGTTAAGTTTTTATTGTTTTGTAGATTTTATTTTATTTGTAGTTTTTATTATTTTATGTTTTATTTTATATATTTATTTTGTTTAAAGCTTTTTTTTTAATTTTAAAACTTTTTATTTGCAAAAATTTGATTTACTTTTAAAAAAATTTATTTTAAAATTTTTTATTTATAAAATTTTAATTATTTTATTAACAAAGTTTTTAAAACATGTTTTAACAATATTTTTTACAATTTTTCTTAAAAATATGTACTTTATGGACACTTCATCTTATGCACTTTGTCTTTTCTTTCTTGTGCTAAGCACTCTCGTCTGGGACTCCTTCCTGGGGGCTTACCAACACCCTTGAGGGCTTTAAAGCTATCAAATTCGAGTTCTACGAGTTTGTAAACATATACATTAACACCAATATAGTGTTGTTAAGCGAGTGTGTGCTAACAGCATGGCACCGGCTCCAGCACCGGCAATGGCTCATATGCTCCGGCACATAAACTTCTCAGCCTCCAACTTGATCTTCTTCATCCTTCCTCCATCTTTTTCTGCTACGCACTCTGTCCTTTTCGTCAGGCTCCGGTTCAGGACTCTGGCACTTGAGTCAACCGGCTCATTCCTGTTCTCTAATTCCGATCTAACCTCCGAATCCTGTCTGCCATTTATTTTTCATCTATCTACGGCCATTTCCTACTTGGTGAGGCTCAGCACCCTTGCATGGGGCGTAGCAGCGTGAAGCCACCTCTCATGCAAGCCGACACTACCAGCTGCTGGGGTAGCAAGTTTGAGGGGGATACATCAACTAGAACTCCCCTAAATTGAGGGGATAGTAAAAAAGGGACTGGGCTTAGTGACGTCAAAGAAATACTTATCGCTGATTGGTGGAACCGCATTTATATGAACTACTACAACGCAAATGCATTGCAGTAAGCCTTCCAGAGCACGTAAAAGACGATTTAAATGTCGAATTGGGGTAAAAGGAACGATAAATCGATTTGAAATAATCAGAAATGGTCTAGCTATCATATAAAACCTTGAAGGAAAAAAAACCTTTGTGGGGGATTAAACCCACTAAGTTCGGGCTAAAAACTCGGAAAACGGTTTTCCAGACCTTAAAATCGGTCTCATTGACCTTAGAAACCCTAACTTTAACACATAAAGTGTTAGAATCTAACCCTGAATGGAAATTTTCAAGTCAACTTCCGACATGACTTGGATTTCCTGTCGTTCAGAAATTCCAGAACCTCAGAAAACCGTCTCGCCATCCTTAGAAACCCCATCCTTGTCACGTCAGGCTTGAAAAACCGAATGTTGCAAAATGTTGCACATGTTACCTTGCCACATTTTGGCTGTAGAAAGCGCCCCGGTATTATTATTATTATTATTATTATTATTATTATTATTATTATTATTATTATTATTATTATTATTATTATTATTATTATTATTATTATTATTATTATTATTATTATATTACTATTATTATTATTATTTTATACTCTTATCACTAAAATTTGATTTTAAAAAAAGTAAAATAGAGGAAGAATTCTGAAGGAGAAATAAAGAGGGCAAAACTCTTGAAAGAATTAAGCCTTCTTCACCTTTTCTTAAGTTTTGCTTCATAGGAAAAGCAAATACGAAAAATCTTCCTCTTGATCGTCTGATCAGACTTCAAGGAAGTGAAACAGAAAGTGGAAAATTTTGATTTTAGTAAAAAAAAAAAAATAGATCAATGAAGGTCCAATAACAAAAGTAACGGAAGGAAGAGAGAGAGAGAGAGAGAGAGAATCTCTCTCTTTC
>JABUQX010093931.1:37500-41153 GCA_015478945.1 Trachelipus rathkii | reverse complement strand
ACACTCGAGTGCGAGACAACCGCAGCGAAAAAACCTACTACCCTAGAACGCTTCACGGCACCTCGACAGACCCCACTTTGACATATCGTCAATTGTCGGGCTTCATCCCCTGGTCCAGACCCACAACCATGATCCTTTAAAAAACCCACACCATTCACTCACTCCTATTATGCACCATTCTTCTAGTTTGAACTAATCCCATTCGCAGAAGAAAATTTCCCACACAATCTCTACAAAAATCGTTTAACCAATCGATTATTACCATCCATTCTTTCCAAATAACCAAACTACCTTTAACACGCACCTCATTATTCCCTCATTTGCTCCATTTCGTCCACACCACATTAACTCTCTAATATAGTTCACTTCCTCATTTTATAAATTCTTCTCATACCATAACACTCCCTTACAGATTATCTATCAGAAACAGCATTGCACTTAAATCTATACTTTTACATCATATCATAGTTTCACTTCCTTACTTTAATACTGGCAACAAAATACCCTCATGCAAAACCCTATCACATCAAAATCAAATCTTAGTCCAATTGCTTTCACCAAAAATTTAATTGTATCATCCACTTTCCTATCATTCAGAACTCTCCTACTACACTTTGCATCATCCGTTCCCTTTTCATCCAACATATATCCTAAATATTTAAACTCACACTTTTTCCAGCTGCTCACCATCTAAATATAACTTCACACCGAGGACTGTCCTCCCCCACTCACAAACATAACCTTACTCTTATCTAATCCTACGTTTACTTTCAAACCCCTCCCTTACACACCCTCCAAATCTCCTCTACCAATCCTCTCAAACTCTCTTCAAAGATTCACCAACCACAAAAACCAAGTAATCCGCATATAATAGGTAGGGCACCCTCCACTCTCTCCAATATTCCATCAGTCTAATATATTTCCCTGTCAACCCTACCATAAATTCTTTCATCATACCATCCATATACAAATTAAATAACCACGGAGATATAACACATCCCTGACTCACTCCGCTTTATATTAATCATTGCTCTCCCCACTCCACTTATTTTATACACGCTTCATTACCAACATACATATCTTTTAATTCCATTCAGTAACTTTACCACCTACAAATATAATTAACACTGCACAGAGCTTCCCTATTATATCCTGTCATACGCATGTTTTTAATCATCAATCAATTTATTGATCTTCTCTCTCATTTTGTCTCCAATAATTTGCCTTAATGTAAAAATTTGACCAACACATCCTCTTAACCACTTCTAATCCAACCTTGTTCTTCGTCAACAAGCCCTCAGCTCACTCCGACTCATCCTTTTCCAGCAATAACAGCATATATCTTACTAATATAACACTCGATAACTAAATTCCCCCATATATATATATATATATATACTATTATATATATTATATATATACTATATATACTAATAATATATATATATATATATTACTAATATATATATATATATAATATATATATATATTATATATATAGTTAAAATATATACATAAATATATATATAATAATATACTATTAATATATATATATATATTATATATATATAATAATATATATATAATATATAATATATAATATATACTATATATATATATCTAATAATATATATTATACCTTCTCTTTTCTTCCTTTTTAGATTGTCGTCTTCCCTCTCACGTGACCCAGAATCTTGCTTGCTATTGGTCAATCGATCCCAGCCATCTTAATCGCCTTGAACAAGCTATTTCCTGGAACCCTCCTTTATTTCGCGTCCACAAATATACCTGTGAGTTTTCCACTTACAAACATTTTGCCAATCTTATGTGAAGATATTGATCTTGTGAGCATCAGTGATTTTATTAACGTTTAATGCTCATTCAATCTTCAGTGTAGTCTTTACCCTCGAATGATACAAGGTCAGTGACTTGTGAAACCTAGTTCTTTGTTATCCATACTTGCTTTTATGATACTTTACAATTCTGTATTCAATGAATTTAGAATATTTAGTGAAAAACATTTAGTGAAAATTTACCTTTATTGTGTATTACATTATTTGTTTTTTTTTTTTTTGATTTTAAATACATTTTAATAGTGGTTTATTCATATCAATATAGCCGATAAAGCTAGTCCAAAATTATTATATATTATATAATATTTCCCTAAAAAAACATAAGAGAAAACGTATCATTTCATGCGTAACTTTCAATATTATTGTTCACAAGTGCAAATTTAATTATTAATTTATTTTATTCATTATATTCATATTAATTATTATTATTTTATAATTGTTCAATGGTTACAATATTAATTGGTTTATTATGTTTCAATAAGATTTGAACACCAAAAAACGAGTTCCCGGTTTCTGTTACTACGCCTTCTGAAACTCAGTTACGTCCTGAACCGCTAAAACAATATATATAATTATAGTATAATATATGAATATATAATATTAATATATATTTAAATTATATATATATATTAAAATATATATAAGAAGAAGACATAAAACTAGAAACATTTGTATGGGATAAATTACGGATGACTAATATTAAATAAAAATTATTTTATTTAAAAGAATAGCAATATCAAGATACAATATGCAAAGATGGAAAATTCACAATATAGAGCAGTTTGACAAATTAAATATTGATCAAATGTAAAATTGCCTTGGTCACGCAAATTTATTCAAACTACTCTAATGTTTGTTAAAATAATCATAATAGTCAAACACAAATTTTCTGTGTACACTCATCAGAGTTCAGTCCGTTTAACTGTGTCTTCCATAGTACTTCGCAGCCAAAGTCTTGATCCTTCGTAGAGTACTGAAAGAGCGCTCTTTCTCTACTGTACTGGTGGTGCAAGGCTGGGCGAGTAGTATCTATCAAATCTTTTTTTTCGTCGCATGGACAAGAAAGATTCAGCTTCTTTAAAACTTGGAGATAACAAGATTCTTATAGTTCTTCACTACTTCAGTTTCCTAAATGTCTTCCAAATTTTGTATATCAAAGTTCTAGTAATTCTTCTATGCCTTCTAAGTGCTAAAACTATAAAAAGAAGCTGTCTTTTCCTTTAACCCATCGATTGTTTATGAGTAGCCTGTGGAAAGGATGTAGATATGTTAATGCATAAGCAGGAGGTGTATTTTCAGTAGAAACACGTAATTCCAAAGAAGAATTATAGAATCCAGATCTTCTCCAGAACTACCGTGGGATTTGTTGCTGGGGATGCTGCTGCCGGTGTCTGCCTGCTACCCAAATATCTGTAGTATATTCAGACTCAAGTCCCAGTGCTCACGATTTATGATCTGGCTTCTTTTAACACATCACAAAAAATTCATTCGGTGGATTTATTTCTTCATCTTTCCGATGGCATCTTTAACCATTTCGCATAATATCATTGAAGTGTTGCGACTGGCTTCTTGAAGATATCCAAGCGTGTTGCCTCTAACATCGCGAGTACTTGCGATAGCAATATCCTAGCAATGATGAATGACGCTAACATGCCGCTCGAATGCAACTGAAAGAGTTTTCTATTCGCCGAGGTATTCGTTATTCAAATGAAAGATTTTCTAAATTTGCGTTTATCGTAATTGACGTCAACGAAGTTCCGCCCTGTAAAACTCGAATGCATTGTGTTGTTAGAAATCTGG
>JABUQX010093931.1:22500-32500 GCA_015478945.1 Trachelipus rathkii | reverse complement strand
TACTATATTATATTATATATAGATATATATCAGATTATATATTATAATATACTATTATATATTAATATATATATCATATATATAAAATATATATAATATTATATATATATATATTTACTATTAATATTTATATATATATATATTATATTAATATATATATATATTATTATTATATATATTATATAATTATCTTATATATTAATATATACTAGTTATTATATATATATTATAGGCCTATATATATTATATAAATATTAATATATATATATATATATATATATTATAATATATATTATATTATATTATGATATATTATATATATATATATATTATATTATTATATATATATGTAATATATTAGATATATATATATGTTATTATATATATATATATATATATATTATATATATATATACGTATTATATATTTATATTATATTATATATATTATATATATATTATATATATATATATATATATATAAAATTTTATATATTCTAGGATATATTATATATACAATATATATAATATATATTATTATATATATATATATATATATATAATACTATAATATATATATATATATATATATATAATTATATAAGTTGTATAAGCGATTTTTTCTTCTCCCTCATAAATATATATTATATATATTATTATATTATACATATAATATATATATATATATATATATATATATATATAATTATTATCATATATAATATATATATATATATATAAATATAATATAATATATATAATTATATTATATTATATATATACATATATATATATAATAGAGCAAGGATAGTAATAAGTATAAACGTATCAAATAGCTCAGTTAGGCCGTAATAGCCAGAATTGTGCACAATTTGGGCCCCTTATTTAAGAAGAGACATAGATATGTGAGAGAGGTGAACGTAGAGCAACAAGATGATTTCTGGTTTCAGGGTAAGAGCTATGAGGAAGAGGCCTGAGAGTGAAATTTTTCTGTTTGAAAGGCGATTCTCAGGAGGGGACATGCATACAAGTCTACAAAATTATACATTACTGATAATACAGAGAGAACAATAAATTTTTCATAGTAGAACATGGATAGGTGACCAGGGGGCATAAGAAAATTAAGAACAAAGCATGCCATCTTGATATAAGAAAGCAATAGCATTCAGAATAGGGTTGTTAAATTTTGAATAGGCTGCCAGAGGAGGTTGTTGAGTGTGACTCGATTACAACATTTTAGAAAGGGTTAGATTCGTTTCATGATCGGTTGAGGTATCATATAATATATTTGAACGAGCCAAATTGAGCCGGAGTTTTGTATTTAGTAGTTTATATCGTTTTTTATAGATAGGCATGTGCCGTAACATCAACAGTTATTAATGCATGTGGATGTTTGGGTTTCATATATACCTATATCATTAGTTTTGACTAGCCAAAATTGCTGGATTTGTAGTATACAACCAATTTGAAAGCCCTAGTGCCCTTGTTGATTGATGAGCGGATGTTTGCGTAGTGGGTTGACTGGACAGTCTCCGGATTAGGCCCATGGTGGCTTCTTACTGCCTCTATATTCTTAATGTCTTAATGATTTAAAAATATATACTATATATAATATATATAATATTATATTATATTAATATATATATATATTAATATATTTATATATATAATAATATAATTAAAAGAGTATTTGAAAACGTATTTTCGTATTCCCTAGCATGAAATAAATTATCCCCCCTGACTAGTACGAATTAAAAATATTTAATAACAGAGCAAGACGACGGAAAGTTATTTTGAAAATATATTTTCGTTTCGACTCTATCATTAAATTAGTTTACATAACCAAAAAATCGATTTCTTAAAAATTACTACTTCTCAGATCGTTGATTTTCGTTACTAGAAATAGCCATGGTCGCGACGATAGGAACTTTCGATAACGAGGAGCGTTTCTTCGACTCGGATCTTTTCGACGAACTAATAGACCCCGTCGGGGAGCATCTCGCCGTAATTTCCTCTTGTCATTTTTCTGCAACGGTCAACGAATACTTATCCAAAACGCCAAATTTGGGGGAGAACCCGAATAATACTAATAAAATAAATAATAAGCGTAGAGCCGCCGCCGTCGAGGCGGATTCGTTCTTCGCTTCGAAATATCGTAAAAAGAACGACGACGCAAAACCGAGATTTGGTATCGGCAACGTTTCGAAGCGGAATTATTTAGACGATTTGTACGATAACCTCATCAATTCGGAGAAAGAAGCTTCGCCACCAAATTCTTTTTCGAACTCGGAAAAACCTCGGGTGGACGATGACGGCGAAAAGGAGAAAAATAAAGACCTTTACTACTTAAACTGTTTGAAAGAAAAATTTTTGTAAGCAACAATAACTAAATAAAAATACGCGTGTTTTTACGTTACTTTTTTATATCATATTTCCCTTAAAAAAATATTATATACACGATACGCTCCACGCGATAATAAAAAATATATAATATCGCCAATGAATCATACTGTCGTAAACGATTGGAGGAAACATTGTAAAAACGCGCTGGGTACAAATTTCAAAGATCTAATTAAAGTTTCTGAAACCCAGATTATAAATAATAATATTAATTTAGCGTTCATCACCTGCCTGTCTTTCTTCGGTTTCGTCTTTATTATCGTCCTCTGTTTCCAGTACAGGAAAAAATTAAAAATCGAGTCCGATAAAGTAGTTTGAAAATAAATCTAAGTTTTTAAGAAAAGTTTTTATATTCTTTTATTTCTTTCTCACAATAATATACGAAAAAATGGACTCGAGAGAAACTCTTTCAAAATCAACAGTCGACGAAGAAGATACGTCACAGACGACCTCCGTTCCCGTTACACTCGGTATCGCGTCCGCGGAAACGTCAGCGGCTGTTGTTGCTGCTGTGACAAACGTATATGATGATGAAGAAAAGGAATCGACCCAACACCATAGCATTAAAAGCGCTTTTACCGCAGCGAGCGTAGCTCACAAATTGAGAAAGAATCTATCCGATCCCGCCAACGCAAAAAAGAAATTTGACTATGATAATAAAATCGAAGGCGCCGCCGCTTTTAAAAATAATATTGAAGAATCGTCGCCTGAAAAAAACTTCTCTAAAGACGAACTCGCGGAAATAACGACCGCCCCTCTCGAAGAGGAAACACCGTCATCTTCGTTGTCATCGTCATCGTCATCGTCATCGTCATCGTCATCGTCATCTTCATCGCCATCGTCATCGTCATCGTCTGCGAGCTCGTCACTTTCGTCGCGTTGGCCACGGTCTTCATTTACACTAGTTTCACCATCCTTATCTCCTTCACCCTCGTCTTTTTCGACCTCTAGTGGGGGGGGTTACGAAGTCGAAGAATTAGATGCCAACAATAATATTTCACGTGTTGGAGAATAATTTTTGGGGGGTAAAGCGAAAAATGTAATCGATGATAAATAAATAAATTTTTTTCTGAATACTTTTTTTTACTATCACCTTTGTTCTTTCGAAAAAAAATCCAATTAACGAATCATTTATAAGCGATGGCCTCCTCCTCCGAAAAACCCACTCACACCCCTCCTAAAAAACCTCTTAGGCGCGTTGCTAACGTCTCGTCCAAAGAAAAACTATCCGAAACCTCGCGCAAATTCGCCAATGGTTCGTCGATATGCAATAACGCCCCCATCGGCGATAGCTCAGGCGAAGAAACGGAACCCGCTAGTAACGATTCGTCATCGGTGCGCGATTTTATGAAACACCTGCTTACCGATAACTACGATTATTGCGGATGGTGTAAAACTATTTTGAAGCAACGCTGCGGAGAGTCGCCCGAGTTCTCCGATTTGATATTCAACACGGTAAGCGTAATGATTACCACGTCCGCGAACGAAGAATATGATGAAACGCTCGCGAATAAGACCTTAATTCACAATTTAAAGTACGGGAAAATAGTCGACTTGAACGAGGTTTCTTCCGAAGGAGATATAATTTATCGAACGTTGTCCGAAATTTTCGACGTTTTCGACGGAAATGGTAACGGCCGACCCCCCGCATCAACAGCAGCCATAACACCCTCGAGCGCGTCGAAAGTAAATCCCAATAGTGCGATCGATATATTAAAGTGTATATCGGAAAAGGACGTGGTAAAAAATAATCTCGTCGAGAACGCAAAAATTATCTGCTTTAATATTTGCAAATATTTTGAAAGGTGGGGCGACGAAGGCAACGGCGAGGATGGCGGCAGCGGCGGCGATTCTTCCGTAAAAGGAAAACCCGTTGATACTGAGCAACTGGCACGGATCATCGACGTTTCTAAACGAAGCCAAGAGGACTCGATTAGGTATTTTTTTGTTCCCGTTAGCGGAGTGGTTTACAGCGCGAAAAATAGAAAGGGCGGTCGTAATTCCGTTTCGGTTTATACGATAACGCTGCTAGGCAACGCGCGCGTCAATGATAACCTCGAAAGCTGTTTGAAAGTCAATAACGATCGCAATTTAGTGCAAGTTAATTTTTCGCCAGTATTCGAAGATTTAGCTATCGCGGAAAGGGGCGTTGGTGCGGAAACCATTATGAAATGGAAATTGGGGGTGAACACTAATTTGATGTTCGTCGATCAGATCGTAAGAGACGAAATTTACGTTCCTCGGGAAGAAGTTAGATTCTCTTCGTTTTCCGTCCGAAATTTCGTGACATTTTTAAATTTGGAAGACGAAACCGACATCATCAGCGATTTTTCTTCCACCTACGTTCCAAGGGTTGAATTTTTTAGTAGAGAGCGCTCATGGCTACGCGTTTTAGACCATTTAGTGAAAGAGAGGGTAAATGTCTTCGTGGAAGAGGAAAAGGGAAAGCTTTTCTTAGATTCGGTAAAAAAAATGTGCGAAAGAGAGAGAGCGCTGGAAATCCTGAGAAAGCGTTTTAATGATAAGAGAAACCTCCTTTCCATTAAAAGATCTCCTTGTTTAGTTCTTAAGATGCTAATGGGAGAACGAGCTCGACAATTTTCAGACGATAATTTAACGACATACGTAGGAGAAATGTTTAATGGTTTCAGACGACATTAGGTGTCTTTTTATTTAAAATTTAATATTTTTTTTTATAAATTTGTACGTTTTATTTCCTTATAGTGTTTACAGTTTGCTTATATTTATTTCAGGTTAATAAAAATTGCTAAGTAAAATCATTTATTTTGAACCATTTTCGGTACAAAGATGTCAACAGATAAAAAATAAAAATGTAATAAGAAAGTAACAATAATATGTTTCCTACGAGGAAAAATAATATTTTTTAAAAAAGAAAAGAAAAACATAAAAGTTGCATCACGATTTCAATCATCGAAATATGCACGAGAAATTCGTTGTTAATACGCACGCACGCTCGCTCGCTACAGAAAAATATATTTTTTAAAGATAAAAACAATTATTGAACCATTTTTCTTATAAATGACTCATCGTAGAAATACGCACGAGTAATTTTAAACAAATAAATAATATTAATTTTTTTATAAAGAAACAGGTTGCATCTTGTTCTTGTAATGAGTCATCATTAAAATATACGTGATTAATTATTTCTTTTGATCGCCCTTTAGTTTTTAAAATAAAAAAATAATAATATAATTATTTAAAAAAAAAAAAACAGGTTGCGTAAGTTATAATAAAAATATAAAAAAATAATTATTTTTTTCAATCGTGCTTTAGTTTTAAAAATAAATAAATAATAATATTATTAATGTTCAAAAATAAAAAAATAGGGGATATGAGTCATCATTAAAATATGCGGAACTGATTATTTCTTTCGATCGAGCTTTAGTTTTTAAAATAAATAAATAAAAATATTAATAATTTTCAAAAAAGAAACAAGTTACACGAGTCATCATTAAAATATGCGGATCTAAATATTTCTTTCGCGGCACGCGCTTTAATTTTTATACGAGTAAATTTTATTATCATTTTTCCAAAAACGAAACAAATATTGCACCTCGTTCTTATAATGAATCATTTTCAAAATATAAAGTTCTTTCGCGCGCGCGCTTTTAATATTTGCGATGGAATAAATATATTTTGGCGTTAAGAAAACAATATTTTTTTTTAATTTTTTTATTTTATTTTATAATAACAAAAATTATGATTAATACGTCGGATCGCACACCTGCGAATTTGATGCTGATGCTGATGCGTGCGAAAATTTGATATAAAAGGAGAAAGAAATCGTAATCGATATCAGATAAGCTCGGTGATTAAAATAGATCTTGGACGTTCCAGAAGAAGAAGAATTAGAATTTGCATCACTCTCGTTGTCATGTTAATCCTTCTCGATATCGCCTACTACACGTACATAAAGTAAAGAGGTTCGAGTTTCTCTCGGGATAGTAAAATAATAATTTCTTATTTCAAATTGTCCTCCGAATCTACGTAATTAATAAAACGGAACTTATAATTTTTTTTATATAGATCGTTCCTTACGCGAAGAAGCATGGAGTTCCACACCAGATGTTTTTTTTCTAAAATAAGGCCGCTAAATGTCAATCAGTCGGACGAAGAGGAAGAGGCGGGCTACGGAGTGAACGTTGAAAGAACCCGAAGAACAAATATTAACGATAAATTGAAAAAATTAGAAGAGGAGATTTCAAAAATTCAAAAAGAAAGTAAAAATTTGGGTATAGTTAAAAAAAGTGAACTTGAAAATAAAAGGCAAACTAATAATAATTTTAATATGAACAGCGGTGTAGACGAAGAATCCCAACGAACGATTCTCAAGACGAGTTCCCGAGAATACGACCCCAACGCCTTCGAACCTTGTTCCGATAAAAATGAATCCTTAGTGCTTAAAGCCTTAAATAATTCTCGCAATAATTCGAGGAAATTAGAAAAGAACACTAATGATATCGAGGAACTAAAAAAACGACTGAACGAAAAATCGAACTTGATCTTAAAAATGGAGGAAGAACTAAATCTTTTGAAATCTTTCCTATGTAATCAAATTTCTACCCCAGCGGAGAATATATCTATTCCTAGGGACAATAAAACTTTCACGAACCATCCTATTATTATTACTACTGCTGCTACTGCTGCTACTACTAGTACTACTACTTCCACCTCTGAATTAAGTTCCACTTCTGAATTAAGTAAACAAAATTCGTCTATCGGTGTATTGATGATACCCTTAGAAAAGACAGCAACAGCATCATCATCATACTCAACTAAGGCGGCTCGCGATTCGAGTTTTAAAGTCGAAAAAAGAATACATACTTCAACAAATTTACCACCGAGCAAGAGAAAACACTTAATGGACCGCGATCAGGAACAATACTTAAATCTTGAGGAAATAAATCGGGATGCGTTTTCCTACGCTCCTATAGCCCGAAGACAACAACGATGCAAAACTACAAGCGAAGTTGAAAATCACGAGTCTTCTTCCTTCGGAATCATTCTATATCATTATTCAATCGAAAAAAAGAACGACGTTGAATGTTTTAAGAAAAGCGTGGAATGTTTCGTCAATGAATTAGAGAGACGTTGCAATAATAAAAAACTACCGAAATATTTTCGGGCTACTGAATTCGACGACACGAGCCATTCAGCGCTCCTAGAATTTCGTACTCGCCTCGAGCGAGATATATTTTACTTCGTAAGTAAATATTACTATATCTCAAGGCGCGAAGAACCGTTAATCGAGCTGTATGACCCGATGGAAGCCAGATTCGAGTTATACCAACATTTAAAACGACAGAAGAGCCAGAGAATAATTTTAAATTTTTCTTACGAGTGGGGCACTAATGAATTTCAAATAACATTTTCTGGAGACCCACATCTCAGCACTCATACGGTTTCTTCCATCACAGATTACGTGGAATTACTGAATCGTCCAACAATATTAGGACAGCTAAGGCCCGCTGCTATTCCTCCTCCTCCTCCTAATACCTGGAATTATCGCCACTATCAACAAAGGGGAGGTTATTGGGCTCACTAATTATTAATTTATTATAATAGATGATTAAATATATTATTATATTTTATAAAAGGTATTTCATATGACCGCATTTTTATTTCAAAAAAGTATTTTCTTATACTATTCTTTTTACGATAGCATCTTTTTCTTCGAGGTAAATAAACATATCACCACTGATATAACAGATTTCATCATCGTTTATTTTTATATCGTTTTTGTTACACCACTGTAATAAATATAAATAAAAAATATATTTTTTTTATTTATTTTAATATCCTTGCTTTCAATACTTCTACTACCCCTAATGCCACCACGATGACGAATTTTAGGAAAAATAATCTTTATATAAAAAGCCTCGACGAGAATTTCAACAAATTTGTTTGTAACGAGCATCGCGAATACGATAGGAAGAGAATTATTCTTTACTTATAGATCAGTATTGTTATTAAATTGTATTTCTAAACGTGAATGTTATACTTGTCGCTTGAAAGGTAACAGACGTCTCACTAACACGGACAATTTCGTAATTTTACAGCATAGTGATTTTGAATTATCTTTTGCAAACGAGGCAGACGTAGAATTCAATTTCACATTTTGTTTACGGATAATATATACTTATATAATATAATATATATATATATATATATATATATATATATATATATATATATATATATATTATATCTTATAATAAATATATATATATATTATTCATTTATTTATATAATGTTAATAATATATATACTAATATACTATACCCTCCTCTCCATATATATACTATATTATATAGATATATAATATATATATATATAAATGTATTTATATTCGTCGTTTTATCTAAGGGAAAATTTAACACGGATTACTATATATATTATATGCTATTTCAATAACAGTAGTTTAAATTACATTAAAAAAGGTCGTTTAGTATAAAATGATAAAAGTATCAAGTAAATCTTTTGTTAAATTTTTTATTAAAAAACTCGTATGACATATTGGGAAATAAATCGTGGCAACCCAATGCTTGGGGACAAAGGTAGCAACCAAAGCTCTAGCGGTCCTTATTTTTTCACTGGTATCAATTTTTTTTAATAAATATTACGTAGTCATGTGAAAGTTCTATGTTGGGGTACGCTGCAATATTCTTGGGATCATTATAGATCAATGAGAATAGAAATAATTTTAATAAAATAAATAACAGCCAAGCAAAAAAAAAAAAAAAAAAAATGGATTTTTTAAGAACGAAACTGGGACACATTCGATTAATTTTTTACACAGCCGGAGGCACGTTTTTATAAAATTGTGCTCACTTACTTACAACTCTATCCCCTCAGGTCCCTTTCGATATTCGAATCTCTTTTTTTTTTTATGGGGAAAAACACTAAACAGTTTCTTTTTTTTTTTTTTTTTTTTTTTTCAAGAATTTATTAATATTTATTCAAATATTTCGTCCACTGAAGTTTTTGTTTTTTTAAATAGTTTTTCCTCTGTTTTTGATTCACAATAAATTTACAAAAAAAAATTCTTATTTTCATTTCACCATTTTGTTAAAAAATAATTTTAATTTTTAAACAGTTTTTTTTTTCTTTAGCTGGTTTTATATTTTGATTTTTCTTTTAGCAAAAAATTTTAAATGGTTTTAACAAATCCTGTTTTTGTTTTTTTTTCTTTTTCTTTTTCTAATTCTGAAAAAAAAGGGATTGCAAAAATTTTCTCTAATCTCAATGTTGCGAAAAAAATAATGCTAAAATATTTTGAAATATTTTTCATTAATATTTAATAATATTCGCAGTCTCGGAATTTTAATTTTCAACTTAATTAAATAGAGAACAAAAAGGCTTTTCCACTTCAGATAGCAATCACACACTCACACACACATACACACACACACAAACAAATCTACACGCGAACACGCACACATACACGCATATATATATATATATATGCATACACGCATTATATATACACGTTTATATATATTATATATATAATATATTATATATATATAAATAATATATATATATATATTTATATATATAGTAATTATATATATTATATA
>JABUQX010093931.1:0-7500 GCA_015478945.1 Trachelipus rathkii | reverse complement strand
GCCGTATTCGCTCTTGTATGGCAGTACTACTCTACCCATCTGGGTGAGCTCCGTACCCTTCTATGTTATAAGGAGTCTAAGCTAGAGAGCTATAAATGTATCCCCTTAATTTCAAAATCTCTTGACCCTCTATCTCTGAGAGGTGACGTTGGTGCCCACTCTCTTTTCTATATGTAAATACAGCGACAGATGCTCTTGGGAGTTGGCCCTCGCATCTCCACCTCCATTGCGTCGGCAAGTAGCACAAGGAGTAGCCGTGCTCTCGCATGAAATTGCAGTGAGCATTTGAAAATCAAAGATTCGTTCGTTGTGGTTGCCACCTCCTTTACCAGTACTTCTGCTATGTGGATTCCGTTTATCTAGCCAACTGCATTTATCTTCTTCTTACTTTAAAGCCACGTCTACGATCACCTGAGATGTTTGCTTTAGGCTTGGGCTTGGGTGGGTTTTTCTTGTATTTTATTTTCTGCCCCTCCATGAAGCGGCCCTGCCCGTGATATATATATATTGTATATATTATATATTATATATATATATTATATATATATAATATATTATATATATATATACTATATATATTATTATATATTTATTTATATATATAGATATATATCTATACTATATATATTAAATATATATATATAAATATAATATATATATAAATATATATTATATATTATATATATAATATATTTATATATATATTTATATATATTATATATTATTTATATATATATATATATATTAATATATATATTATATATAGATAATCATATAGTATATTTATATAGTTATTATATATTATATTATATATTCTTATATTATATTGAGACTATATATGATGAGGACGATTAGAATTATGACGATTGACGGATTGCTTGAAAAAGTGGTAATTTTATATTATATATATATATATATATATTATATATATATTATATATAATATATATACTATATATATATATATATATATATATTTTATATATATATATATAGGATAATATAGGCCAAACTAAAGAAGTTACCGGCGATGATAATCTCGAAAACTAGCATAGGTACAAAGAAACTGTAACACTATATGATATCCGCGTATGAAATCTGTAGGAAAACTGCAAAAAAAAATTTACTTTTTATTTTTTATTTTTTTTTCTATATCTCCAAACTACGATAGGTAGAAGAAAACTAAAAACATATGAAATCAGGCGTTTTAAATTCTTTTAGGGGGCTCGAGGCGACGGTGGGACAGAGGGGGGACGTTTTTTCCATACCCGTAGGGGAGGGGGGAGGAACC
This sequence comes from Trachelipus rathkii, assembly GCA_015478945.1. NCBI lineage: Eukaryota > Metazoa > Arthropoda > Malacostraca > Isopoda > Trachelipodidae > Trachelipus > Trachelipus rathkii. Next base: position 6,210 of record JABUQX010093931.1, on the reverse strand, counting down.
CCCGCGGACACCCAAATACCAAAGCGGGGGTTCCGGAGACCCTCCGAGGGGGGAAATAGTCCTACCCCGTCGTTCCCCAGGAGCCGAGAGGACCCGACTTTTTTACCCTTGGGATACCTTTTAGTTAAAAAAAAAAAATCTTTTTAATACATATTTCATAAGCTGATTCTAAATATGTTATTAGTTTCTTTGTCCTATTCGTTAGTTTTGTAAATATAAAAACTAAAAATAAAAAAAAAGTAAATTTTTTGTTTGCATTTTCCATACAAATTTCATACCCTGATTTTTTTCATTTGATATTTTTTTTTTGTTTAAATTTTTTTTTTTTTTCCAAAAAAGGTTATGTTTCTTTGTAACCTATCTTAAGTTTTCGAGATATATGCGGTCAACCTCTTTAGTTTCACTCATTATATATATATATATAAATATATAATATATTATATAATATATATATCTATATATATTATATATATAATATATATATATATATATATAGATATGATATATATATATATATTATTATTTTTATTATATATTTATAAATATATATTATTATATATATATATATAATTATATATATAATATATATATATGTTTTGATCTAAAATTTGGATCTCGGCTTGCATAAAATTAACACCAAGTCTTTTTTTCTCATATTTAGCTGAATAAGCATCTCTTCACAGACACGTTTAATGGAAAACGAGAGTATCATTAAGAAAACGTTCTTATTATTGATTTCTACAACTTTATTTATATATTTCTTAGGGATGCTAGTCAGATAAATATGGAAAGACTGTGAAGCCTTATTATGCCGTATAAATACAAATTTTAGATTCTCAGCGTATTTTTGCCAACTGAACTTAAAATGTTTCACTTAAAAATGGAATTTTTTTAACACCTCTCAGACTGTCACTTTCTCTTCAAAAAATGAAATATAAGACCACTGTCAGTAAGGCCTAATAGCAGAAATTTCCCTTTTATTAAGCATATAACACGGTGCTATTTATGATTGCATTTTATTGTATTTTCAGTATTACGCGGGCTATACTAGGGCATGATTGCATTTTATTGATGTGATTTTTTTCCTTCTTTAATTTTAAATACAACTTTTTGAAAAACGAATGACTAATTGTATAATTAAGAATGCACAATCAATCATATTTTACTATTTTATATAGCACTAAAATTTAAACGCTCAGAGAAAGTTCATTTATTACTACGTGGCAACTCCTCATGACAAACTCAAAATAATAAAACGGAGTATATTTGTGCCCATTTTCTCATTTTCTTCTTATTTTCATGGGCATACTAACTGGTGTTTGTTACTTTATTATTATTATTATTTATTATTATCATTTATATCATTATTATTATATTTTAATTCATTAACTACTTCATTATTATTATTTTTATTTATTATCTATTTATTATTTATTATTTATTATTTATGTATTTATTATTTATTATTTATTATTTTATTTATTACTTTATTATTTATTATTATTATTTATTATTATTATTATTATTATTATTATTATTATTATTATTATTATTATTTTATTATTATTATTATTATTATTATATTATTATTATTATTATATTATTATTAATTTATTATTATTATTATTATTATTATATTATTATTATTATTATTATTTTAGTATTAAATTATATATTTTTTATTATTATTGTAAGTTTTAATATTATACAAAATTTTTAATATTTCCGCACTTATCGCAAACTCATCGGAAAAAATTGACGTGATCGGCGATGAGAAAAATATTGCGTTTTTGACGAGACGATGACGATGACGATGAATTCAAGACAGGAAACTCTTTTAAAATGTGATATATTTCTATAAATTATAGATATACATATATATATATATATATATATATATATTATATTATATTATATAATAATATAGGCCTATATATTTTTTTTACAGATAAACACCACAGCTCACGGACAGAGGCCCTAATCTAGGAGGGGTGTACTCATTTAACGTCCGAGCCGAGCAGGACGGAGCCAAGCCAAGGAGAGAATAGCTCAAATTCTCCCACCCGACCAGTGCGAACCTGGGACCCTTGCTTTGTTGGGCGAGTCTGCTCTAACACTGAGCTATCGGGGCTTTTATATAAATTAAACTATGACATGCGGATATCCGTGATATCACTAATATACTAATATATATATATATATATATATATGATATATATATATATATATATATTATATATATATATATATATATATATAGTTATATACATATATACACTTAACTATACATACATGTATAGTAGTAATGAACCAACCTCAATGAAGTTCATGAATCCAGTAATATTCCCTTCACTAACACAAACACTATTAGAATAATAACAACACTAACTATTACCACTACTACTAACACCCCTAACACTACTAATTCATAAAAATATCACTATTAAAAATTAATCACTATTAGCACTTGGGATTGGGAGTTAGCGTCAACTGCAGATTTGATCCATATATGGGAACAAACAAACGGCTGATAGTAATTATATAATATATATATATATATATATATAATATATATATATATATTATATATATATATATAAGATTATTTATTATATATATTATATATTATTTATTAAATATTATGCATTTTTTGTGTTTGTATACTGACCGAAAAACATTTTGGTTTATTTGTCCTAGAAAATACTTTTATTTACATTTTTATTCGATATTTTTGTCAGGTGTGCTGCTCTTTCTGGCCAAACACATATACATCAGTATAATATATATATATATATATATATATATATATCTATATTATATATATATATATTATATATATATATATATATTATTTATATATATATAATATAGTATATTATATATATATAATATATATATATATATATATTTTAATATATTATTTATATTATATATAGATTTATTATATATATATTATATATTATTTATATATATATATTATATTTAACATTAATGTCGCTGATGTGACATCCCGCATAACATCTTCATGGTGAGAATTCACGTATTTTATAACATTCCGCATCCGCAATTAAAATGCAATTGTATTAGAAAGTGAAGAAGTGAATAGTTTAAAACCCGAAGCTTTAGATAATGTTTTTGGAGTTGTCAGTTAAAACAGGAATAATATCTTTTTTTTATTTTATATTTATAATATATATTATATTATATTGTATATATTATATATATATATATATATATATTATATTATTATTATATATATATATTATTTATATATATATATATATTATATAATTATAATTATTATATATATATATATGAAAGGAAATTGTAAGATGAGAAACTGTATATAGCTGACGGGGAAACTCAATAAAAGTCTTACCCTTAGCTTCCACAACACTTCTATTACAATTCATTAACATAGCCAATAATTATTTTTCGTGATTCTGCATTACTTTCTCCTAAACATGCCTGCGAACCAAAAAATAATAGAAAAATTAAATAAAAGACATGCTTAAATCTGTGTACAACTGCAACATGTATTTAATTATATTTGCGAAAATTTATTTAATCTATAGATCAAAATTCCGAGTTCCCAATAATTCTCAATGGCAACTTTTTCTCCTTTTTTGCATCGTTGGGGATTCGCAACCATACACAGTCTCTTACATTTTCGGTTGCGCTTCAGTTTTCTTTGGGGTGCCGATATATTATTAAGAAAAGTTTCGATATTCGATTTTCGATATTTTAAAAAAATAGTCAAATTCTGAGTGATATTTTCGCTGCCGTTCCTCACGCAACCAACCCCACACACATCCTAAACTACATTAACACCTTACATACTGACATACAATTCACCATGGAAACCTCAACCACAACACTATTCCCTTTCCTACGACACATCATAATCTGAAGACCATACCACTTAACCTTTCTTTCACTGTTTACAGGAACCCACTTCAATTCTTCCTACATTTCTAATTTATATAAATTACTAAAATACTACCTAAATGTTAACTTTGAATCGCGGGAGATGAGAGGTAAGCAAGTCAGTTGATAACATCTTCATTTTGTATGCCAATATGCTCGGATGAATAGTAGAGGAGGAAGTCCAAGTAAGTTCTTTCAGTCGCACAATAATATTTCTTCAAGTAGGTTCATAAGTCTTTATGTTGGAAGCTGTCGTTTCTACTGAAGCAAGTAGTCTAAAAGTTGCCAGTACTTTGTGACGATTGTGAAATATTTGGATTTGGCTGCGCACACAAGAAACTAGACCGTCTGATTGCTGTTTTTTGGACGATCTATGCTGTGATGCCATTTCCACTTCCATAAATCCCATTCTGCTTTTACTAAATCTTCAATCGGGGGCTTTCGAGATTTCCTTGTAAAATGTTACACAATCTTTCATCTTCTCATTTGGCACATTGACACCTGATCGGGTATGAAAAAATTACAAGCAGAACTCAATTTCGTTTGATTTAAAACCTCTCTCCTAATGCTTGGTATTAAATCATCCCACACTGGTATTAAAAATGGATTGTACTATACAAGTCTGTGGACATAAGTAGGAATGTTGGGTCTTTATTTTTGGAATTAGTTGAATTCTTGATACAGGGCAACTTCCAATACCAGCTCCTGATACGCTTACACATTCTTCCAAATATCTGCTGAAATTCTAATGTTGCATGTTTCATCTCGATGGCTTCTCAAGTCTAGTTTAAGCTAATAGACTTGACGAGATTTGTTCCTTGACGCGCACTAATTATATAAAATTATTTAATCTCTGCATTTTATACTTATTAGCTATATTTGATACTTAAGAAATGTTAGTGTCTGAAATTTCGGGGGGGGGCCATGGCCACCCTGCCCGCGCGCCCCCTAGAGTACGCCACTGTTATCATATATAAATATATATTAGATATTATTATATATATTATATATTATATATATATATATAATATTATATATATATATTATATAATATATATTTATAAGAACTTGTCCTTTAACAGGATGTTAACCGCATATATATCGAAACGAACGATGGATCGGATGTTTTCAAGGCAATAGAGCGTCAAGCGTGCCAATAAGTTTTTTTTATTTATTTTTTTTATTTTTAACTAAAAGGAATAACCAAGATTAAATCGCAAGATGGAAAGAGTCAGGGTTTCTCGGCCTCAGCGCGGGGGACGACGGGGGAGACTTCGTCCCCCCTCTGTCACACCGTCGGCTTGGAGCCCCGTGAAAAAAAGATAAAACAAATTTAAAAAGTAACAAATTAACATTAAAACAGCAACTTGTAGACTCTTGCGCTTCCTTCTCATTGAGTTTTAGCTAACACGTGACACTGCAGGGTTACACGAGTAGCGTTCGGCGATTTTCGATATTCCATTGTCGTTTACATGTAACATCCTTTTTAAAGGAGTATGCTATTTATATATATATATATGTATTATCATAATATATAATATATATATATATTTATTATTATACTATATATATATAATATATTATATATATATATATTATATATATATATATATATATAGGGTCATGGGATATAGATACTAATGTTGGGAATAGCGGACTATAAATTGCATTTCGCAATAATTCTTACAAATTTTGGCTAGTTCGTTATTGCGAACTGCGGAACTTAAATTGCATACAGATTTAGCATTCCGCTAACATGCAAATTCGAACTTATTTTTCTTGTCTAATTATCGCCAATCCGCTATTCCACATATTTTTGGTAGGTCTCAACTAGTGGAATGAGAATGCCACTTTAATATATATATAATAATTATATAATATATTATATATATATACTATATATATATATATATATTTATATATATATATATATATATATTAATTATATTATATATATATATATATATATATATTATAATAAATATTTTATTATATATAATATAATCCAACGTAGCCTGAAAATATGCACACATTTTACTTAAATGTTATTTTATGAAAAAGAAAACTGCCTAAAATTTCTAGAAGAAAAAAAAAAAAAAATCGTTGATTCGATATCCTGAAAATAAAATATCGATAAATAGAGTATAGTCAGCCTGATAAGAAATAATCATCGAGTTGATTTGTTCGATTACATGAAATATATATTATATATATTTATATATATATATATTATATTATTATCCATAGATATATATATATAATATATTTCTTTCTCTCTTGGTG
>JABUQX010093929.1:10000-13078 GCA_015478945.1 Trachelipus rathkii | reverse complement strand
TACATATATACATATTATTGTTATATTATTATTACATACATATTATTACGTGTGTGCAAAAAAAGTGTGTGTCTAATTATATACATATTATTATGATTACTCGTTCTATTCCATCTTATTATATATATTATATACAGTTGTTATTATATTATTATTATTATTATTGTTATACATATATTACATATATATTACATATTATTATTATTATATATATATATGCATAATATTATTATATTATTATTTATTATTATTATTATTATTATTATTATTATTATTATTATTATTATTATTATTATTATTATTATTATTATTATTATTATTATTATTATTATTTTCATTATTTTTTTTTATATTATTATTATTATTATTATTTTTATTATTATTATATATTATTATATATTATTATTACATATATATATTATATAATATATATATATATATATATATATATATATTTATATATAAGATAGATAGATATATAGATATATAGATAGATAGATAGATAGATAGATAGATAGATAGATAGATAGATAGATAGATAGATAGATAGATAGATAGATAGATAGATAGATAGATAGATAGATAGGAAAAGCTTGTTAAATAGCTTTGACCAATATTAATGATTGGCTTTGAATTTTTTTTCTTTTCAGTTCGCTTCCGTCATTTTCGCCATTTTCGCCATGTTGGTCACCTTCGCCAACGCAAGACCCGAACCCGAGCCACAACCAGGTTATTTAGGATACGGTGGATATGGTAGAGGATATGGAGGTTATGGTGGATATGGAGGATTTGGACGAGGATTTGGTGGATATGGTCACGGATTTGGAAGAGGATTTGGATACGGTGGATATGGTGGAGGATTCTACGGTTAAGAGCGAAGAACTTCCTGTCTTTCTTGTTCCTTAAATTATTATTTAAAAATGTTGATGTTTATGTTTTAGTTTTACACTTCGCACGCATTTGTAAACTTTATTAATTTATTCCTATTAAAGTTATTTCTTTTTTATTTGTATTTTCATTAAACCAATTATATGGGTTAATCTCAAAATAATATATTAACAGAAATTTAGTTTTTGAGATAATGTAAAGAACTGGAAAAATAAAGGCTAAGGTAATATGCCACTCAAACAGAGAAAAAGTAGCAGGTGTGAATACTAACCTCGAGTTATCTTTTAAAGATTCGTCGATTATCAATGTATATGGAGAAATTCTCTCTCTCTCTCTCTCTCTCTCTCTCTCTCTCTCTCTCTCTCTCTCTCTCTCTCTCTCTCTCTCTCTCTCTCTCTCTTTCTTTCTCTCTCTCTCACACACATCTACACACACACATAACACACATAGAAAGAAAGAATCTCATATCTTCCTCCAGATTGGGTGCTTACAAAAAATAGATGTAGTGCCTTCAAGATTTTTCTCATTTTCCTCTTTGCTGTTTACTTTTCGAAAGTTTTAATGAGGGAAACTATTAAACAAATTGAACTAGAAAATTGCTTAGGCAATGATTGACACAAGACGAATAACTACAAAATGATGACTGATTGAACAACCTTTATTAAATAGCCTACACACAAAAGAAAAACTGGTCAAAATTTACTCAAATTGAACAATTTATAGGTTCTCAGTTGTCGCTGAATAGGTAATTGAGTACATTTCGGTCAGCGAAAATTTAAAATTGTCAAAATGAGAAGTATGAAACTGCTCCCCCATATATATATATATATATATATATATATATATATATATATATATATATATATATATATATATATATATATATATATATATATATATATATATATATATACATAAATTTTTTTATATATCAAAATCCATATTTCTATCACTCATTGGCCTAATCATGAATTATTATTAATTGGAAGGAACTACTTCCTATCGCCTGGAAAATATTGCTAAGCGGTCGAAAGATTTAATTTTCATCAAAGTACTTCAAATAATATACTTTATATCGCATATGATATACTTTACATCGAAACGCAATGCCATGAAATTGTTTGTCAACGTCTGTAGTGTTTAAAATAGTTACCCATATATCATTTTATTTTATTTTCTTTTTTAATATTTTCCAATATTTTTTAATTAATAATGAGAAAAAATATAAGTTAAAATTTTTATATAACATCATATCAATATTTATTTTTCAACTTCGCTTTATATTAAAGTTATTTTTATTGATTTTGAGTTTAACAAATGAGGAAATTTATGGCGTTTATGATATATATATATATATATATATATATATATATATATATATATATATATATATATATATATATATATATATATATATATATATATATATATATATATATATATATATATATATATAAAGTATATATATATATATATAAAATTTTACATTTCTTAAGGAAATTTCTTAAGTTTAAGGGTCCTCAGAACCGGTGTCAAAATTGAGCATACAAAACTATTCAAATAGAGTAATTTGTTTTTTCATCAGATTGACAATTAACTACTCACAGAAAAAGTACTCAATTGAGAATTATTTTTCCTCTTTTTGATATTTGAAAACTTGTCATTTTGACATGCTCAATTTTGACACCGGTTTTTTTGAGGACCCTAAATTTGTCTATTTGAGCAGTTTTTCTTTTGTGTGTACTTGATATAACACTATGTTGAGTTTAAACAAGTTGGAGATAGCACTTTCAAAAATTCAAGTTGAAACTTTAGTAAGAGTTTGGTCGTTACGAAAACAGCTCCAAGCATTTAAACGTCAGACAGAAATCTTTACTCTATGAGGGGAAATGCAAAGACAAATTTAGACTTTGTATGGTCGATCAAAAATTGCCAAGTTAACTCTATGAACAAACCAGGTTGGCTCCATGACAGCAAATAAGTAAGTAAAATTTACTCACTTAGATATGATTAGTGAATCAACATTTTGAACTCTATAATAGCTAGCAAGAAAGGTGATCAGGTATTTCGAAAATTAATTTTCCAACTTGGTACGAATGCGAAGGCAAGCATAAAAAATTGTGGCCAAAACTCAAACTGTTCCTTCGACGTGACCAGAGAATTAACTTAACAATCATCAAATTGATATAT
>JABUQX010093929.1:2500-5000 GCA_015478945.1 Trachelipus rathkii | reverse complement strand
TTCACAAACGTGACAAAGTAAATTCACATAGAAAACAATGAAGTCCTCAGTAACAAGATAATATACTACCAACTATTATTAATTATCATAGTATATATATAATATAATACAATATATATATATATATATATATATAATAATATATATAATAATTAACATATTACTAATATACTACTTATAACTATATATATATATTATATTACTACTATATATATATATATATACTTTATTATAATATATATATATCTATACTATATATATATCACCATATATATACTATATAAACATATATACTACTAACTATATATAACATATACCTATATTATATATATATATATATATATAATACTATATATATATATGGAAACCTTTATGACATTACTATTATTACTTTATTATTATGTATAATTATTATCATTATTTTACATTATAACTCATCTATTTATAAATAAACAATAATTAAACTAAAATAAAAAACAATAAATAATATCCTAAATAAAATACAAATACAATACTATATAATTACTAATACACCTAATATAAACATAATAATATATAACATATATAATACCATACAAAATACATATACTAAATATATAATAATAATACTACAACAATATTATACATAAATAATCATATATATTATAATATACTATAACCGTATATATATATATATATATATATAAATTATAATATAATATAATATATATATATATAATATATATATATATTATATATATATTATTAATTGATAGATAGATAGATAGATAGATAGATATATAGATAGATAGATAGATAATAGATAGATAGATAGATAGATAATAGATAAATAGATAAAATAGATAGCATAGATAGATAGATAGATAAAAGAAAGAAGGAAAGATTCGACAGAGAGATATAAAATAGACTAGAAGGATGATTAGATAGATAGATAGATAAGATAGATAGATAGATAGATAGAATAGATAGATAAGATAGATAGATAGATTTAGATAGATAATAGAGAATAATAGATAATAGAATAGATAGATAGATAGATAGACTAGATAGATAGATAGATAGATAGATAGATAGATAGATAGATAGATAGATAGATAGATAGATAGATAGATAGATAGATAGATAGATAGATAGATAGTCACTACTAAGTACATTTAAAAAAATATATTACATTAAAATAAATTATATTGCAAAATATAAAACTATATTATATAATTAAACTTAGTTAACACAAAATCATATCACCCCCCCCCCATCCCTGTTATCTTAAGGGATTCTCTGTATTTAGAACAAATTTTATTCTCGCTTTGAAAGCATTCAAATCATTATCAAATAAATTAACGACTCCATATTTAGTTGCAAATGTTTATTCAATATCCTTAACCAAAATACCCCTTTTCAATATTACATTTTTATTTACAAAGTTACATGGCTTATTAAATAATCTAAATACAGTGCATAATTTCAAATAGTTTAAATAATGATCAAACATGAGCCATTCCAATGAATTACAAATAAAATGATTACTACTCCTATTCGAAATTCCACAAACTTTTTTTAAAGCATTGTGAAAACTAACTTCAAACTGTCTGTAAACCTGACTAATATTATATTTATTCGTCCATAAATTAGCTCCAAAGATAGATAGATAGATAGATAGATAGATAGATAGATAGATAGATAGATAGATAGATAGATAGATAGATAGATAGATAGATAGATAGATAGATAGATAGATAGATAGATAGATAGATAGATAGATAGATAGATAGATAGATAGATAGATAGATAGATACACATTTTAATATGATTGTTTAAATTTAAATATTAACTAAGAACAGATCTGTTTACTTTGTCTCTTAAAATATTGATTATAAAACTATCATTCCTTTATAGTCGCAAGCTGTCGTTTTTGCCATTTTCGCCATGTAGCTCCATCACCAACGCAGACCCGAAACCAGAGCCACAACAGCGTTATTTAGGATACGGTTGGATTTTGGAAGAGGATATGGTTGGTGGATACCGCGCTGGCATTCGGAGGATATGAGAGGATATGGTGGATTACGGTGGAGTCGAGGATTTGCAAGCAGGATATTGGTGGAGTGGATATGGTTGGATTCTACGCGGTTAAGAGAAAATAATCTCTTCTCTATCTTATTTAATGCGTATTTTTTAAAAAGAGTTGAAGTTTTTGTTTTCTGAGGTTCACACTTCACGAACTGTTTCAAAGTCCCCCATTTCTTTGATTTGTAATTGTGTGTCAATTTGAATTTCATTTCAAACCTTTTATTAATTACTTAACCTTTCAATGCACTTATCTATATATATATATAATTATATATACATATTCCTGTATATATTATTATATATATATTTTAATATATATATATATATATAATATATATATATAGAAAAATATTATATGTAATATATATATATATATAATATATATATATAATAATATATATATATATATATATATATATTATCTATATTAATT
>JABUQX010093928.1:0-25640 GCA_015478945.1 Trachelipus rathkii | reverse complement strand
GCATAGTCCAGTGTGAAATAATGTTGGATGGTAGCAACTGGAATAAGTATCGGAGATTAAATATTTAGGCAGTATGCTGATGATTAGGTAATGAATGATGGCAGTGTGTAGTTACTGTAGTAGGAAAGTTGTGAGCGGTTGGAATGTGGCTGAAGAGATTAAATTCAGTGATACGCAAAGGGACCAAGTTATTACCGTGCGCTATCGATGTTAATGTATTGCTGCGAAACTTTGTAGATAAGAAATATATTTAAGATGCTGTGTTCAGATAGATAAACTAATGGTGTTAGGTGAGAAGAATTGATAAAATGAAGAAAGAGCTTGTTAGGGAGCTGTGTGGTGTGAAAGGGGTCAATGAGAGAATAAATGAAAATATATTAAGATGGTCAGATCATAAGGAGTGATAAAAGATAGTCCGTTATTAAGGGATGTATAAAGATGAGGTTCTGGGAATCGATCGGCTGGAAGACCCACAAAAGGGATTTGATAGCAAAGAGTTCTGAAGGAAACAATTTAATTCTGGTTCGCTTGTAAAGAAATGGTACATAAATAGAGCGAATGGCAGAGCTTTCTGATGAGCCCGACCCAGGGAATTCAACCTCACTTTGGAAGAGATACTACAGTGGGAAACAGTTGTATGCCGTGGCTTCCCAGAGTCAGTAGGATGATGTTTATATCAGCAAACAGACTGGCACTTATGGGTATGATTCAGTAAGGAGCGGTGGGCTTTCGACTTATACGCACCCTACCCATCTGTAGGAGATGTGAAGGAAGGATAAAGAAATAGGAATATATATATATATATATATATATATATATATATATATATATATATATATATATATATATATATATATATATATATATATATATATATATATAATATTCACTTTATATATATATATATATATACATATATATATATATACATATATATATATATATATATATATATATATATATATATATATATATATATATATATATATATATATATATATATATATATATATATATATATATATATATATAATAATCATATATATATATATACATATATATATATATATATATATATATATATATATATATATATATATATATATATATATATATATATATATATATATATATTATATATATGCATATATATATATATATATATATATATATATATATATATATATATATATATATATATATATATATATATATATGTATATATATATAAATATATATATATATATATATATATATATATATATATATATATATATATATATATATATATATATATATATATATATATATATATATTAGTGATGGGACAATTAATCGTCATCGTCATCGTCATGGTGGCAAAAATCGGCATATTTTTTTTTACATCTAATGAATTGTCATCGGCAAATTTCGGCCAGATTATTTTGCCGATTAATTGAACAAATATTAAGCTTTTTAAATAATAATAATAATAATAATAATAATAATAATAATAATAATAATAATAATAATAATAATAATAATAATAATAATAATAATAATACTTATATATATATATATATATATATATATATATATATATATATATATATATATATATATATATATATATATATATATATATATATATATATATATATATATATATATATATATATATATATATATATATATATATATATATATATATACCCATTTTGCTTATGGTATGTATGACATTCCAGTGCCCAATGGTTATTTCTGTTATGCGTTCATATCCACACTCATCATCCAGACAACATATCATATAGCAGATATATCCACACACCCCTCTTCTAGAGTCTAGACAACATTCACAGACATCCCTATCCCTTATATCCATACGTATAGGGAGAATAGATAGAGAAAATTGCCCACATCGTATGTCCTGCAAAAATGTAGAAGGCGACTAAGGACGGTGGTAGTCAGGTTGGCTTCTATCCTTCGAGCGAAAATGTATGAATCGTATCTGTATATGAAATGTCAGAGGAATAAATGTTGAGGAGAGAGGTGATGGATGTATTTAGAAAGGGCAAATTTGATTTGCTCGCTGTGTGACAGTGTTTGGAAAGGTGGCAAATGAGCGGTGTGGTGAAATGTTTGTGTTGCTGTGGAAAAGGAATGAGAGGGGGATAGAAGGATTTGCAATTCTGATGAGTGAGTTATGGTAGAGAGCTATGGTAGATTTTGTGTGTGTGAGTACTAGAAGTCTAAAGGTTAAATTTAAGTTTGAAAAGGTCAAAATTTGTGTGGTTGCGACATATGATCCATCTGAGGGTAATGTTGAAAAGAGTACGATTTTCTGGGATAATCTGAATGATGTTTTGGATGGGGGGAATAGGAGATTCAGTTCATTTGCCACATATCTGCCCATTCAAGGATTTTTTTTTTACACCACCACTCACCGGCAGAGCCCTATTCAAGGAGGTGAATCTCTAAAAAGTTCACCCTCTAGCGCAAATTACGCATATGAGCACAGACGCAGGCTTTAAAGTGAGGAGATTAAATTCAGTGGGAAATACAGAAGATGGAAGAGAATTCCACAAAACAGAGGTGGTGGGAAAGAAGGCAGCACCACAGCAAACTAGCCTGGAGTTAACAATGTCAACACAATACTCTTGCGCAGATACAGCACCTATTGTGCTACGAAGGTGTCGTAAAGGTGGTACAAGGAGTTAAAGTCTCTGAGCACTTGCTCGGTGGTACCTAAAGGATAGAGAGAGATAAAGCACTAACATCGCCTCGCAAAGATAAGAGGGTCAAGTGAAATGGAAAGTACAGAACAGTTTATAAGCCTTTTGCCGTTGACTCGACCTATCCAAAAGCCGGTGAAACCAGAGCCCCCCCTAGATATGAGAGCAGTACTCCAGCTGGGCGGAGACCTTGTATATGGAGCAACTGGAGAAAAGGAGGAAAGTCCACAGTCTAAACAGAACTTCCAGCTCTTTGAGGCCAGCCCCAAACTGTTAGTTATGATGTGAGGTTTCAAGATATTTTTTGTTCATGTTATGCTTTCAAGGATGTTTATATTATCAACAGGAGAGACGATAGAACCGTCGAAAGAGACAGAAAATTAAAAGGTATTTTGGAGAAGGAGATTGGTAGAAGTTGGGTTTTAAAGAATTGAATTTCACAGTTATTTCTATCCATCAGCTAGAATAAAATCGGAAAAGATGAGAGGCAATTCTAAAAGTAAAAGGAGGAGAATTGATATGAGTTAAAGAAATTAGCGCGGTCGAGTCAATGAATGAGCGTGAGGAGTTAGAGGCAGGTGAAAGGATCATTAATGAGTAGGAACAAAGTAGGAGATAAGACAGAAACCTGAGGAACAAGGAACACCACTATTGACTGAAAAGAAGAAGAAGTCGCCCCATCAACAACAGCTGATATTGAGACTTGAAAGAAAGCTAGATATAAGTGCAAGCAAAGAGAAGGAGGAAACCCAAAGGAGGGGGAGCTTGGAGAGCAGCTCGGTCAAATGCTTTTGATATGTCAAGCGCCACCACCTAAGTCTCCCCGTAGTTCCTAAGAGCGAAAACCATAAATCGGTTTGATAGGAATGTATATCGCCATAGACTTCCTGCAACGAGAGCCGTACTGGCGATCGAAGTGAGTGCAGATGATCTAAGAAGTGAGTTGAGAAGGTTTCAAAGATCTTAGATAGAATACAAGAGAGCTACAGGGCGATAGTTAGAAGGACGAGCGGCTCCTTTTTCTAGGAATAGGTTGGACATGTGCGTGCCTCCAACACTGAGGGAAAGTGCTGGTATTGAGACAAATATAGTTGAGTGAGGGGCCGAAGAGATTAGCCTTTTCAGTTGGAGAATTAGCACCAGATCTGATCGAATAAGAGGAGGAAAGGTAAGATCGCGAAGGCGAGACAGATTTACTTGGGTAGAAATCCAAGGAGGTTAGCGCACTTTCCTTTGATGAAAGTCAGCTCTTTACTTGTCGAAGAGTATCCCTAAACGATTTCTAGCTGAATGAAAATTAGCTAGAGCATAGGAGAACGAGATTCTTCCACACCTGATAGAATTAGTTCTGGCTTCGAATGGCCAGGAGAATGCTAACACTTATCGAACCAGGATTATGAGGAAAGAAAGATTTAGTTTAAGAAGGAATGAATGAGGAAAGAGTCGAAGAAGGAATGAACCCGCTCATCCCATCAACGATTACCAGCCCCCTCCTTATCTTTTAAATCTTTATACATCCATCATTATCCTTATTGAGAGGTAGCCAATTTATCATCTGCAAACTTGGAAACCTTATATTTAAAATATTTTATACACGTATGAGGAACAGCCACTTGACCTAAGATATCGTTACGGACCACAAACATGTCTCCTAATTTCCATTATAAACACTTTTCATTTTCATTGATTAGCTATTATTATTATTATTATTACTACATATACATATTATTATTATTATTATTATTATTATTATTATTATTACTATTATTATTATTATTATTATTATTATTGAGACTTAAGGAATAAATTTTTATCGCTAAAATAATTTCGGGAGGTTGAACCCCCTGACCCTCCTGTCTACAGCCTTTTATATATATACAGGTATATATATATATATATAGTATATATATATATATATATATATATATATATATATATTAGTAAGATATATATATATATATATATATATATATATATATATATATATATATAGATATATATATCTATATATATATATATATATATTTTTATATATATATATATATATATATATATATATATATATATATATATATATATATATATATATATATATATATATATATATATATATATATATATATATATATATATATATATATATATAGAGAGAGAGAGAGAGAGAGAAATTTTTAAAAGTTTTTTTTCAATTAATCGTCATCGTCATCGTCATCGTCATCGTAAAATTTGCTCTAATCGTCATCGTCACGTCATCGGCAAAAATTTCATAATCGTCCCATCATATATATATATATATATATATATATTATATATATATATATATATATATATATAAAAATATATATATAAATATTGATATATATATATAAATATATATATAGTTATATATATATATATATATATATATATATAAATATATATATATATATATATATATATATATATATATATATATATATATATATATATATATATATATATATATATATAAATATATATATATATATATATATATATATATATATATATATATATATATATTGACTAGTTTAAGAAGTTTTTTTTTCCTCACTTTCTTTGAAATGTATTTAAATTCTAAACATTATTTAAACCTTTAATTTTTTTTTTTTTTTTTTTAATAAAATCGTTTGATATAATTTTTTTCAGATTCCTTCTGAGATTTCAATGATTTATATATTTTTTCAAATTAGGTGTTAAAATAAGTTAGGTTAGTTAGGGCTAGGTAAGTTTTGATAGGTTATTGCTAGCAAGAAAATTTTAAAACTTTCCTTTATTCTAAGAACTTTCAAAAATATATTTCAATGATTTATTTATCTTGTAAATTCAAGCATAAATAACCATAAAATTCTATATAAATAAAAAAGGGGGTACTTTAATTAAATTTTCTATGAAACTTATATATAAAATATTTGAAATGAATTGTAATGAATTTAAAAAAAATCGCTAGAAAGATGAAAAAACGTTTCAATGCCCTAATTTGATACTTATAAAATGTAAACAAAACCCCTGGCAGATGCTTCTGTTTTATTATTTTGATACGGTGTTAGTTAAAATATTTATTACTTCCACCACTAAGTGGTTTGGGGTACAACAAACCCCGTTGATATATATATATATATATATATATATATATATATATATATATATATATATATATATATATATATATATATATATATATATATATATATATATATATATATATATATAGGTTCGTGCGTCATGCATTTTAATCATTTCTCGAGTTGTGTATTTAGTTTTTAATTTTATGCAGCTCATTTCAAAATAAATCTTCATGATTATATTGATAATTTGAAAGATTGAGAAAATTAGATAGATAGATAGATATAGATAGATAGATAGATAGATAGATAGATAGATAGATAGATAGATAGATAGATAGATAGATAGATAGATAGATAGATAGATAGATAGATAGATAGATAGATAGATAGATAAATAGATAAATAGATAGATAGATAGAGAAAAATGATAGATAGCTAGATAGATATTAATTGAAAAGATATATAGAGAAAATATAGATAGATAGATAGATAGATAGATAGATAGATAGATAGATAGATAGATAAATTGGAAAATAGATAGAGAAAAATGGATAGATAGATAGATAGATAGATAGATAGATAGATAGATAGATAGATAGATAGATAGATAGATAGATAGATAGATAGATAGATAGATTTTATAAAATTTAAATAAATAAATAAATATTGAAACAAAACCAGAGAGAAAGTCTTAATTTTCTTCATTCATGTGTGGAATTCATATTGTTTTCTTTTATCTTTTTTTTTATTTTCAATTCTGTTATTTTCTTTTCTTGAAATATAAAAATAAATGAGAAAAATATATAAAATGCAAAAAAAAAAAAAATAAATAAAATTAATCCGAAAAAAAAAAAGAAAATTTAAAATGATTAAAAAAATAAATGTCAATATTATAGTTTACACAAAATAAAAAGAAATGGCCATGGGCATGTTATTTCAAAAGGCGTTTTAAAACTCATTTTGAAGCTTTAATTAAATAACTTCCTAAATAGAAGTTTCTAATTAATCATAAATAATAAAATGAATTTTTAAATGTAATTTTGATCATGTACAACAACTACTATTACCACTGCTACTACATCATCTTCTAGTTTAGGTTAATTTGTGAATAAAAATAAAAAAAAAATCAAAAATCAAAATTACTTTATTCTCACTAAATAATACATAGTTATGCTTACATAATAAGATTAATACATAGGAATATATAGATGAGAAAAGGGCTACTAGGGGGACGTTTTCGTCCATTGAGCAAAAATAATAATAATAATAATAATAATAATAATAATAATAATAATAATAATAATAATAATAATAATAATAATAATAATAATAATAATAATAATAATAATAATAATAATAATAATCGCAATAATAATAATAATAGCGCAAAACGAAGATATTTATACTAATAATAATAATAATAATAATAATAATAATAATAATAATAATAATAATAATAATAATAATAATAATAATAATCAGAATCGCAATAATAATAATAATAATAATAATAGTAATAAACTATAACTATTAATGGGATGCACAATAATAATAATAATAATAATACACACACACACACACACACACACACACACACACAATAATAATAATAATAATAATAATAATAATAATAATAATAAATAAGAAGGAAGAAGATGAAGGAGAGGTAGAAAGAATAAAGAAGAAGCAAGAAGAAGAAGAATAAATAAGAAGAAGAAGAAGAAGAAGAAGAAGAAGAAGAAGAAGAAGCAAAGAAGAAGAAGAAGAAGAAGAAGAAGAAGAAGAAGAAGAACAGAAGAAGAACAACAAGAATAATAATAATAATAATAATAATAATAATAATAATAATAATAAATAATAATAATAATAATAATAATAATAATAATAATAATAATAATAATAATAATAATAATAATAATAATAATAATAAGAAGAAGAAGAAGAATAATAATACACACACACACAGTAATATAATGTAAAGAAGATATAATAATAATAATAATATATAATAAAAATGATAATTTCGATAATGTACACACACACACACACACACACACACACACACAATAATAATAATAATAATAACTAGCAATGTCGCTACGCTCCGCCTGGAACGCGTTATGAAGGTCATCATGAGTATGGTAGATTTCCAAATTTGTTTTTTACACAGTAATAATAATAGTAGGGTTCCCAATCAGAGAGCAATATTTCCAAGGACGTCACAGACGGTACAATGTGCCAAGGAATGGCATCATAAATATGATGACTTCATATTTTAATTGTTGTTGTTTTTTGTTGTGTTGGTTGTTTTTATTGTTGTTTGTTGTTGTTGTTGCCCGAACACACACGCACACTATATATATATATATATATATATATATGGTATATATATATATATATATATATATATAATAGACAGAGAGAAGTAGGTACATATATATATATATATATATATATATATATATATATATATATATAGAGAGAGAGAGAGAGAGAGAGAGAGAGAGAGCTGGGCGTTGCGCCACCGAGTTGCGCCTATGCGCCTATGGCGCACTATCAATTTGTAGGCGCAAAGGCGCAACAATTTTTAAAAAGGCGGACTAAGCAAAGGCGCACAGCCAATTCTCTGCGCCTATAGCCGCGCCTATGAACAGGAACAAAGCATTTTTTTACCCTTAAAAGTTAGAACTTAGAAGCGTGGCAAACTTGTATCATTCTAAAAACCAGTGTAAAACTTATATATATATATATATATATATATATATATATATATATATATATATATATATATATATATATATATATATATATATATATATATATATATATATATATATATATATATATATATATATATATATATATATATATATATATATATATATATATATAACTAGTTCAGTAGTTCTTAACTACAAATAAATTGGCAACTATGGCTCTGAAAATTTTCAACATCTTCAGCGCTCGTGCTGAACCTCCTGGGGGAAAACATGGACCACAAGGACATGGAGGAGGAAGAGGACGTGTAGATATTAGTTTACGGTGTTTTAATTACAAAAATTAATAAATGTGTTTTTCTTCCTTATAAAAGCATGCTTTTATTATCGCACTAAAGTTTACTTTGCAAATAAATTTAGCAAACAGCTAAAGTGGCCGGCGAAAGTCGAAGTGAAGTATAGTCGTAAAGGCGAATAGGTTGATGTGACAAAAATATATGCATAGTTAGGGTGCATAGGGCGCTAGGCGCGGTAGGGTCCACGGTGGCATAGGCACATAGGCGCAGGTGCACTCAAAAAAAATGCCCAGCTCTGTATATATATATATATATATATATATATATATATATATATATATATATATATATATATATATATATATATAAAATATATATATATATATATATATATATATATATATTTTTTTTAATATTTTACTTTTTACATATTTTAATTTTTAAATATTTTATTTTAGTTTATGTTTAAATATTTTAATTTGTATTTAATTTAAATTAGTTTTAGCTTTTAAATAATAGGCGCAAAACCTATTCCTACACTGTGAAAAATTACAAATTCCAAAGGAGAATTTGAACCATCGTCCTATCGAACGAAAAGTCTGGTACTTTGACCTCACAATCAACGAGGAATACTATAAAGGGACGTTCAAATATAGATCTCATTTTAAGATTTGCTATCTCGATATTGATGCAAACTAAGATAAGGCTCATTGAAGTTATTTTCCTTTCCTTTTTTCAAATTATTATTATTATTATTATTATTATTATTATTATTATTATTATTATTATTATTATTATTATTATTATTATTATTATTATTATTATTATTATTATTATTATTATTGTCGTAGAAGGCAGGATTTCATTTAGGTGGGCAAAGGTTGGGTGATTGATATATATATATATATATATATATAGTATGATATATATATATATATATATATATATATATATATATATATATATATATATATATATATATATATATATATATATATTATATATATATATATATATATATATATATATATATATATATATATATATATATATATATATAATTGTATATGTGTACGCAGCATTTGACTTAGGGCTAGCAAAGGTTGATGATTTATGTCCTTGTCACTAACTGACCAATAGATGGTGTGGGTTGTTATTAAAATCAATGATTTTCCTTTCTAAAAGGCTAATAAAAAATACCATAAAAAAATGTTATTTCAACAGGTAATGAAATAACAAGGCATAAATAGTTGTAATAAAAAATTTATGTTAGGTAGAGTAAAAAATAATTATTCTAGAAACGTGTAAAGTAATATTTATAGTTGGCAGTACTAAGTCCTGAGTGGTAACTATTAAATCTAAACTAGCATTAGACGTCTTTGGATTTTCAAAGAATTTAAAAATTACATTTGTTTCAATTTTTTTCTAATTCCTTCACTACTAATATTCTATAATACTCATCCTACATGTCCATTGGGCCAGTCTGCTCATTGTGTTTTAACCATGTATTTGCTTTTCTGCAGAGTGCTGAAAGACCTTTCAATGGTACTTGTTGAGCACGGTAACACCAGTACATTTAAGAGACAGGTTTAAGATTTGAGGAAAAAAGGGGTCGGCTTCTTTAATAATAATTTCAGTAAGTTCCAAGTCTTTCAACTTTTGTTTTTATCATCCAGTTTCACCCAGCCACAAGATATACCCAGTAGGTCAGTTTCTGGTATGACTTTGTTATTAAGATCCTAAACTCTGAAAAGCGTTTTCCCTTTCATGCAAACTGCCACTGGCAGCACCTGCATAAGAAACGATGCAAATGAAAAAGATCAAATGCTGGCACGTTGTTTTCTGAAAATGTAGTCTCTAAAGAGGATGAAAGTGAGTCAAGATAAGGCACAAGTACAGAACGCTTCCAATATTCAGCAGATGTTTATTTTGTTGGAATTGTACTCTTTCTAGGTGGGGCAAGTTCTACTAAGAACTCAGCAGTAATAATGGCGGATAAGAACAGATCAGCAATTATTTGATCAGCAGTTTTGCAGTGGTCTTTGACAACTTTCAAAATTCTTTGGACATGATCAGAGCACTGCATAAGGTCAATATTTTTGTTTGAATAATGTTAGCCACTGGTTCAACTAAAGTAAAAATATTTGGATATTACAGCAGTAATAGAATGTAAATTAGTCTTGCTGAAATTATATAATAGAAAAGTTGGTTTTCTTGTTTGATTGTTAGTTTCCTTGACCATTTTTAACCTTCTTCAAAGATTTTATCACATTGTAGGAAAATAGCCATACTATGATATTTCTTGAAAGTTCAATTACTTATTAAAGCTAGGCAAGCTTGAATGTATTTTCTTTTGTATGGAGTCTCTGAAATGGTTTGTTTTTATTGTACATTATTTCGAATTCGGAATAATGCTTTGTATTATTAATGATCAAATTGGGTTGATGGCTTAAGTACAGTGAAATAATCCTTCTTTATATTTTTTTCCCAGCTTTATTAACTCTATATTCTTTCCTGCCAAAGCAGGCAAATGTCAAAAATTCTGACCAACGCATAGACACGGATCCAAACCTTCTTTTTCTAAAAAACAAATCAATCGTTTGGCAATGGTTTTATCATCCATCCCATCCCTTCAAGAACTTCAAACCCCAGAAATTCTTTTCGAACAGTAATTTTTTCAAGATCGAAAAACCTTAATCCTATAGATAATTGTTCATTGCCTGGACAAATTCGTAGTTTCATCGGCCGATATGAGAGAGACTAACCAATTTTTTTTTGCACCGTGACATCGCGTTTTTTATGATAATTCCACACAAATTGGTAAGTTCATTTTGAATCATCGGAGACGTCCAGACGGCATTCTTCTGTCTTTGAATATGTTCTTTCAATTTCACACCACCACCACTTTCTATTCGAAGTTTAATCAGGTCTTCAAAAATTCCCTCATGCAGGCCTATACCCTTAAAGAGTAAGCCACAGTGTTCTGCAGAAAATTATGGTCTTCAAATGCTGTAATATTTCTTTCAATATCTGCAATCGTTTTTTGATGTGCTGTCTGAAGCTGAAATAAAAAATAACTGAATATTAACGGGCACGCCTTCCGTAACTGATTTAGCAGCTTTGGCAGCAGCCAAATGTGGCTCAGGAAAATGTACACTGAGAGTTCTAGCGGGAGAATACCGTCGAAGAAGGTTATAAAGGACATAGCTTGTTGACTTCAAGCCATGGAGGAAAACGAAATACATTACAACTCTGAAAATGTAAGTTTATAATACGTTAGTAATTAGTAATTACTACTTCATTATCTATCGATTGATGTATCTTTTTCAGTTTTTCTATTAATAAAGCCTTAAAAAACATCGTCTGGAAAACATATGTTTCATTTTTTTATTTCTCCAAGATTTAGTGGGCCAAGTGCCCCCCTGCCCCTCCCTGTATACGCCCATGGATTTTTATTATTATTATTATTATTATATATTATTATTATTATATATTATTTATATTAATATTTATAATAATATTTAACCTTATTTAAGAACCCCTGTAGCAAACTCTTATGGACACAATTTGTCTGATAATTTCCCTATCTATCTGACCTACTGGTAATATATATATATATATATATATATATATATATATATATATATATATATATATATATATATATATATATATATATATATATATATATATATATATATATATCTATATATATATATATATATATATATATATATATATTTGTTTGTGTGTGTGTTTGTGTGTGTGAGTGTAGTGTGTGTGTGTGTGTGTGTGTGTGTGTGTGTGTGTGTGTGTGTGTGTGTATCTATGTGTGTATGTATGGGCTGTGTACGCTGGATTTGACTGGGGCTTGCAAATGAGTGATTTATGTCCCTGCTCACACTGATCAATAGACGGTGTGGGTTGGTTAAACTCCAAATTTTTCCTTTTCAAAGACTAATAAAAATAGCATATAATAATAAAATATAATATTACATAATAAATATAAAATAAATAAAGTAGCAAGCTACACAGCAGCTGAATTAACTTTTTCGTGTAAAAAAAAAAAAAAAAAATTATGTGAGAAAAGTAAAGTAATATTTATGGGGGTTGGCGAGTATTGAGTCCTGAGTGGGAACATCTTCTTTCAGAAGAGAACTTTAAATGTAATAGCTATAGTTATTTAACGTTTTAAGTTTAAAAGACTGTCGTGACCTTTGATTTACGTATCTTAACTAAATGCCAGAGCAAAATGTGCAAATATGAGGTTACACCGTTTTTGCGGCTTCCAATTCCGATTGAAGATTAGGCCTAACGTTGAAGTGAATATTAATATTATTATTATTATTATTACACATATTATTACACATACACATACATATTATTATTATTATTATTATACATATTATTATTATTACATGTTTGTTGAACCCTGAACGGGTTCGAATCTGAGTCGAAAACGATTCCTGTAAGGAATCGTTTTTACGCACTGACCCGACTCTGTTCCGCACCGCTCCACCGCCCGACCTGGCTCCGACTTATATATATATATATATATATATATATATATATATATATATCTATAGATATTTATTTATATATATATACACATATAGTATCTTTTTTTATATATATATATATATATATATATATATATATATATATATATATATATATATATATATATTATTACCTTCCGCTTTCTCCTTTTTCATTATTGTCGTCTTCCTCGTCACGTGATCAGAAAATCTCGTTTTCTTCGATAGAACAACAGCCGCCATTTCTCTTCAAGAAGCATTTCGATTCTTTCGTCAAAAACTGCCAAGCTCAGTGTAATCTCAGAAACAGTTTACCAAATCCTTTTCACATTTGTTTATGAAGCACCGCTGACTTCTTTTATATTATTTTGTGCTATTGAAACTTTCGTTACAACATTTTTCCCCTCGATTGTTAGCAAGGTACGTTAATTGCTAAACCTAGCTCTTGTGTATCATATTGAATCTCGTGTATCTAAATAATTCTATTTTGTGCTGCATGCTTATATTAGTGAAAAACATTACATATAAAATAATCTTTATTATACATTATATTTATTTACATTTAAATAACCTTTTTATAAATTATTGGCTATTCTAAAAGACTTACGTTCAAAATTTTATATATTTTATGTAATAGTTTCCCTTAAAACAAAATGTCAAATATAAACAGAAAACTGAATTCTCATGCATAACTTTAATATTTATTTTCCACAATGTACTATTATTATCATTATTATTTATTACATATTATTATTATTATTATTATTATTGTTAATTCTTTTCCATATATTAATTATGTATATTGTTTCAATATAGATTATGACCTCTGACCAAAGTTTGTGTCATTACCTCAGCCTTCTTCCGTTACGCTCAACGTAACAGTGTTGACCTGGAGTGACTTTTGCCGTCGTCTATCCTGGCATTTCTACAACCACAAGGACACACACGGATCCACATCCTGAAGCAGAAGTTTAATTTCATAATATTAAAAAAAAAAGTTAATCTATCTTACGGAACAATTTAAAAATTTTAACAGGTCGAAATCCTGCCTTTTCAATTTTAAATTACTTATTTTTAAACCATTTTGGCCACAAGCGGCCGCTTATATATTTTTCTCATCCTTTGTATACCTTTTTGTAGTATTTAGTCTGTTATTTGGTCTCTGACCACCATTTTTATCATATTTAGCGTGTGCAAATCGCATCTTAAGCATATTTTTTGTTTCGTAATATTGTTTTCATTTTTTTTACAACGTATTACATTAACATTTACAAATCATGTCCCCTCCTGACGCTGCAAATACTGAAAATATGAATGTTATATCCCAACAGCCTGCTTCAGACAGGGAATCATCTGGTGTATATACGGGTAAGTTTGTTAACAACGATTTGGATCTCACATTTACGCTGCTCGAGCTCCAGCTCGAGTCCACGAATGAACTGGCCCGCTTTAGGGCACTCTTAAACATATTGCCTGTTCCCGTTTTACAGCGCCTAAAGGATGTTTTACCTTCCTTACATTCTCACAATCAGCCTTACACCCAACTTAAAACCGAACTTTTAAACCGGCTGGGAGAAACCGATGCTGAAAAAGTAAAAAAACTTCTAACTGGAGGCTCTCTTGGTGATCGTTTACCCTCAGTCCTGTTATCTGATATGCTCAATCTCCTTGATGGTCCTCCCGTAGGTAATTGTATACATATTGTCCGCCATCTCTTCCTACAAAAACTTCCTACAGAGATGCAACTGCGTTTAGCAACGGTCGATCCCAACTGTTCACTGCAAGAACTCGCTACTTATGCAGATAGAGTTTGTAAAGCGAAACCTCTTACGACAGCAGACATACCTTCACAAGTTTCGCATATCACGGATCCCACCACTAATAATAACTTAACACCAGCGTCACTTTCGCATGTGAGTGAGTCAGTCAATGCACTTCGACACCCATCGCACACAGAAAATTCTTACATTGTATCACAACTACAGGTGTTGCAGAACACCATCATGGATTTAACTACTAGAATGCGTGCATTGGAGGCCGCCTTCCTCCTCCTCTCTCCCCTCCTCCTTCCCCTCCTTATCCTCAACAACAATATCCTTATCCTCAACAACAATATCCTTATCCTCAACAACAGTATCCTCAGTCCTCTCCTCATCCTTATTCGCAACCCCCTTCATACCCCCCGCCCCCCCCCCCTTCATACCCCCAGCCTCCTCCCAATCCTTCATACCCCCAGCCTCCTCCCAATGCACCAAATACTTATTCTGCATACAATTATGGTCATAATTCTCGCTCTCCAACTATGCAACGACGTTCGTATCGTCGTTCACCGACTCCTTCGCGTCAATTTGCCTCTTCTCCTGTTACTTCTCAGGCCATGGTTCAATTTCCGTCGCATAACCAGCAGGGTATTTGTAGAAATCATCAGCGTTTTGGAGATCAAACACGGTCATGTCTTAAGCCTTGCACTTTCGAGAATTTAAACTCAAACACCACTCTGTAAATTCGCTCGGAGTGGTTTCAAAAGCGTCCAACTTGCTTTGTGTTTACGATCCCTCCACCAAACTATCTTATCTCGTAGATAGTGGGAGCTCTATCTCCGCTGTACCACGTTCCATCCTCGGGAAAACTCATGCTCCAGAAGCATCAGGCTCTTTACGCGCCGCCAATGGCACAACCATTAACACTTTAACAAACGACTCCATTTAACGCTCTCGTTCCGTCGTGATTTTATATGGGACTTCACGATTGCCGACGTCACTTTACCAATAATAGGTGCCGACTTTCTGTCACACTTCAACCTTCTTGTAGACATGAACCACAACCGCGTCATTGATTTTGAGACACATTTCTCATCCGCTTGTATTCGTGCGTCTGCTTCCATCAGTGGCATACATCTTTCTCCATCTAATAATATTTTTGAATCATTATTAATTACCGATTTTCCTGAACTTCTTTCTCCAGTCTCCAAGTTCCCTCCTGTGAAACACAATGTCGTTCATCACATTGAAACTTCCGGCAGACCTCCATTCTCTCACGCACGACGTCTTGCACCAGATAAACTCAAAGCTGCGAAGCTAGAATTCGAATCTCTCTTAGAGAAGGGCATCATCCGACCTTCAAAGTCTGACTACGCTTCTCCATTACATATGGTACTAAAACCCAATGGGGACTATCGCCCGACCGGCGATTATCGCTGCCTAAATGCAATCACCCGCCCGGACCGTTATAATGTACCTCATTTACAGGATTTCACATCCCATCTCTCTGGTTGTACCATCTTCTCAAAAATTGACTTAATTTCCGCATTTTTTCAAATTCCCGTCAATCCGGATGACATTCATAAGACTGCCATCATCACTCCTTTCGGCCTTTACGAATTTCGAACGCCATTCGGTTTACGAAATGCTAGTCAATCATTCCAACGTCTTTTAGACTCAGTCTTACGTGGTTTACCCTTCGTCTTCGCCTACATAGACGACTTATTGATTGCCAGTGCTTCTCCAGAAGAGCACACTTCACATCTCAGGCAAGTTTTTTCCAGACTAAGTGAATTTGGTCTATGTGTTAACTCTTCCAAATGTGAATTCGGAGTTTCATCCCTAACTTTTCTCGGACATACAATCTCTGCCGAAGGTATACGTCCCCTTGAGGATCGTGTGGCAGCCATTCGTGATTTTCCGAAGCCTGTAAAACAGCGTCAACTTCGTCGTTTTTTAGGGATGGTGAACTTCTACCATCGTTTTATACCGTCCGCTGCTAAAATTCTCCTCCCGCTTCACGCACTTCTTAAACATCTGCTGCTTCTGTCACTGTAGATTGGAACGACGAAGCAACTAATGCCTTCACCGCCATCAAGGAAGCCCTTGCCTCTTCCGTGTTACTTATATCCATCTGACACAGCCCCGACTAGAATCAACACCGACGCTTCAGACTTCGCAGCTGGAGCTGTGCTACAACAATTTATTGATAACGAATGGCGTCCATTAGCTTTCTTTTCTAAAAAGTTCCAGCCGCCTGAAACACGATACAGCGCATTTGGAAGGGAACTTCTAGCAATTTATTTAGCTATTAAGCACTTCCGTTACTTCATAGAAGGTCGGGAATTCCATGTTGTAACTGATCATTTACCCATCACGCATGCCATTACAGCTTCCACAGTGAAACAGTCACCTCGTGAAGCCCGCCACCTTGAATTCATTGCCCAATTCACAACTGATATCCGCCATATAAAAGGAAAAGACAATATTCCTGCCGATGCTCTATCCCGAATTAACGCTATATCTCCTTTACCAGACATTGATTTCGTCGAAATGGCTCGCTTGCAGCAACTCGAAGAGATTGTTTTTCCTAGTGCTTCTTCCTACGACATTCAAACTGTAGAAATTTTTGGTTTTCCCCCTTTGTTATGCGATGTCTCTTCAGCACATCCTCGTCCAGTCGTACCTACCCCCATGCGTAGAAAGGTTTTTCACACCATTCACGATGTGTCGCACCCAGGGGTAAAAGGTAGTCAAGTTAAAATAGGCAAGCATTTCGTCTGGCCGTCCTTACTAAAGGATGTTAAACAGTGGACAACGCAGTGTCTCAACTGTCAAAAATCCAAAGTGCACAGGCACACTGTCGCACCTCTTCAGCAATTTATTCCCCCTGGTGAACGTTTTGACCAGGTACACGTTGATATTGTCGGCCCTTTACCACCTTCAAATGGTTTCACACACATTTTAACGTGCATAGACCGATACACTCGATGGGTAGAAGCCATTCCCTTGCGTGATACTTCCAGCGAGACAATTGCTCAGGCATTTTTGTACAACTGGATAGCCAGGTTTGGCACTCCGTCGACTGTGTCCACAGACCAGGGTAGGCAGTTTGAGTCTCACCTCTGGAAGGACCTTATGACTTTAATCGGCTCTAAGCGCCTTCGCTCTTGCAGCTATCATCCGCAAGCTCAGGGCCTCATAGAGAGGTTTCACCGGCAAAAGCTTCTCTTATGGCCCATGGAACACCGGACAATTGGTCCGAAACTCTCCCTCTTGTCCTACTCGGTATCAGAACTTCGTACAAAGAAGACCTCAAATGCTCAACTGCTGAGCTCGTCTATGGCTCCACCATCCGAATACCTGGTGAGTTTATCCTTCCTTCTCCAAAAACTACGAACCAGCACACCTTCCTGTCACGCCTTCGTCAATGTACCGAGGCATGGAAGCCATCTTTGCCACGTCACCCTCCCCGTCCAACCTACATGCCTGCGGATTTGGAGACTT
Organism: Trachelipus rathkii; assembly: GCA_015478945.1. Lineage (NCBI taxonomy): Eukaryota > Metazoa > Arthropoda > Malacostraca > Isopoda > Trachelipodidae > Trachelipus > Trachelipus rathkii. The sequence goes on along the minus strand of JABUQX010093928.1, from coordinate 7,025 downwards.
GCTCTCATGTATTAATTCGGCATGATTCACACCGTAGCCCCTTGCAAGCCCGCTATGACGGACCTTTCCTCGTCTTAAAACGCTATCGAAAGTACTTCACTTTACAGAAGGGGAGCAAAGCAGAAAATATCTCCGTTGATAGGATCAAACCGGCTTATTTCGAACATGATCCCGCTTCTTCCAACTCCTCCTTCTCCACCCGCTCCATCTACCTCTACTTCGCAAGATATTATCGACTTTATGCCCATACTGCCTTTTACATCAACTTGTTCTCCACCTGAACCTTTGCCAACTCCCTCAGCTATTGTCACTCCTCCGCCAGCTACTTCAACGCCCCGCGCTACGACATCTCCGCCTCCTGTTCCGATGCAGACACCTCTGCCTCCTGTTCCAATACAGATTCCTCCTCCGAATCCAGAACCGATTCCGACTGCAACCTTACCGTCTTGTCCACCTCGTTCCACATCGCGTTATGGACGAAATCTACGCCCTGTTGTCCGATTTTCCCCCTAGTCTTCACGACGCTCCGCTTTTCAGAGGGGAGCCATATTACCTTTGCTTTCTTCTTTTTGTATATTGTAGATCGGCTTCTCACGTGACCAGAAAATCTCGTTTTCTTCGATAGAACAACAGCCGCCATTTCTCTTCAAGAAGCATTTCAAATCTTTCGTCAAAAACTGCCAAGCTCAGTGTAATCTCAGAAACAGTTTACCAAATCCTTTTCACATTTGTTTATGAAGCACCGCTGACTTCTTTTATATTATTTTGTGCTATTGAAACTTTCGTTACAACATTTTTCCCCTCGATTGTTAGCAAGGTACGTTAATTGCTAAACCTAGCTCTTGTGTATCATATTGAATCTCGTGTATCTAAATAATTCTATTTTGTGCTGCATGCTTATATTAGTGAAAAACATTACATATAAAATAATCTTTATTATACATTATATTTATTTACATTTAAATAACCTTTTTATAAATTATTGGCTATTCTAAAAGACTTATGTTCAAAATTTTTATATATTTTATGTAATAGTTTCCCTTAAAACAAAATGTCAAATATAAACAGAAAACTGAATTCTCATGCATAACTTTAATATTTATTTTCCACAATGTAATTATTATTATCATTATTATTATTATTTATTATTATTATTATTATTATTATTATTATTATTATTATTATTGTTAATTCTTTTCCATATATTAATTATGTATATTGTTTCAATATAGATTATGACCTCTGACCAAAGTTTGTGTCATTACCTCAGCCTTCTTCCGTTACGCTCAACGTAACAATATATATATATATATTCGAAGGGAGTCGATTTTTAGGCTCCGGCTCCGACTCCGGCTCAGCCTCTGGTTCCGATATATATCTACAGTGGTTAGAGTTATCATATCGGGTTAAAATTTGGAGGGGGGGTTAGATGGTGACGTAACCTCGTCGTATACGAAGTTACGTCCCCGTGGGCCCACCAAAGGGGGTCCCCACCCCCCTAAAAAATCGACATGCTCGTAGAAGGCTGAAATTTGGTGAGAGGATTCAGAGTTGAATTTCTAGAAAGAATTGCGTATCGGGAATCTGAGGAGTTCGGCATCGGCACGGTGCTTGGAGCCGATTGCGGTGCCGAGTTAATAACATTGTTATAACAACAACTATTGGTGCCCTTATATATGTTATCGAACCCGTAGATCTCGAATATGATGGTTAAAAGTCCGTATAGGGTGTCTAGAGCCCCCCACAGAGAGGGTCCCAACTGAAAAAAAGCACAGAGTGCAAAAAGAAGCCGAAGAGGAAGGAAGAAGCGATGCAAAGAATGAAAAGGAAGGAAAGAGTGGTAGAAGGAGTCTGACTCAGAGGAGTAGGAGTTGGACAGCCTGCACCGGGTGCTAGCTCGGTGCAGGTGCTTGGGTTATTTTAAATATTTGTGTAATTGGTTACAATATGGTGTCTTGATATATATGTTGTTGAACCCCTTAGATCTCGAATATGATTGGTTTCAAAGTTTCGTAAAAGATGTCTAGACACCCCCAGTGTGGGCAGGTACCCCTAGAAATGAACCAGAATGGCATAAGAAGAATGGAGAAAGCGAGTAGGGTTCGGAGGTTGAGAAAGAAAGAGTGGGAGAAGAGTCTGAGTTAAGAAGAGCCAGGAACTTGACATCTGCACCGGGTGTTGCTCCGGTGCTGGCACCGGTGCAGTGATTGAATTAATAAATAATTCGTATAGTGCAACATTAGTATCAAAATATATGTTTATCAAGGACGATAGGAACTTGAATAAATAAATAAATAAATACGTGAATAAATAAATAAATAAAAATAAATAAATAAAATAAATAAATAAAAATAAATTAAATAAATAAAGTAAATAAATAAATAAAATAAATGAATAAGTAAATAAAATAAAATAAATAAACCAAAAAAATAAATAAAAAAATAAAATAAAAAAGTAAAAATATAAAAAAAAAAATATATACAAATTTTTTTTTATTCTTTTTATGTTTATAACTTAAAAACTTGCTTTTTCACATACCCCAAAAACAGTAAATCAGTAAATCAAGCCATCCCTCCCCCTCCAAACCCTGATCTGTTGAGTTATTGATATAATTGATCTATTTGATCTATTGATTCAAGTCATTATTTCGAGTGTCATTTTGAGAAGCAAACATAAATAAAGTTCTTTTATACTGACCCAACGAATATTATGCTAATGCGACAAAGTTTTCACATCAATTAATGCTAACATATCATAATCTGAAACTAAGAATATAATGTGTACAACGAACAAAACCTAACACCTTAAGCGCCGAATAAACTGCTAACATTAACAAAGTTCCATACTTTAACACAGTAAAAGTAACTAACATTGAGCGCAGAACGTAACCTACTCACACTTTTTCAAACATATTTCATTGGATATTTTTTTACATTAACATAGTAATATTTAACAAAATTTTATCATAACCTTGTCTAATTATCATATTGATCAATGAATATATGCTAACGTAACAAAGTTTCCACATCAATAAAGCAAACATGAGCATCAACTGAACTACGAATAAATGTTACAAAGACAAAACCTAACATACCTTATTCGTGAAAACTTTGTTACATTAACATATATTCGTACTTAACAACAGTAAAGTACTAACATAGCATACCAAAACGTTAACCTATCACCCACTTTCTTCAAACATATCTTCTAACAATCTTGTAATTTACTAACATAGTAACATTTAACAAAAATTTATCATTACCTAACCTAATTATCACTAACATAGCATACAAAAAAAACGTAACCTATGCATACTTTGTCAAACATATCTCTACATAGCAATTGCTTAATTTTAGATTAACATGTAATATTTAACAAAAATTTATCATAAACCTTGTCTAATTATCATACTGATCTACGAATATATGCTAACGTAACAAAGTTTTCACATAATAAAGCTTACATAGCCATCATCTGGAACTAAGAAATATAATCCGGCCATACGGTAAACCTAACACACCTTAAACTTGAGATAAACTGTTAACGTTAACAAAGTTTTCACACTTAACAACAGTAAAATATAATTAACATTGAGCGCAGAACGTAAACCTACTCACACTTTTTTCTAACATATTATGGATATTTACATTAACATAGTAATATTTTAACAAAATTTATCATAAAACCTTGTCTAATTGTCATACTGATCAATGAATATATGCTAACGTTAACAAAGTTTCACCCTTTAACAATAAAGCAAACATAGCATCAACTGAACTACGAATATAATGTACAATGCAAACCTAACATTACCTTACGTTCGAATAAACTGCTAACAATAACAAAGTTCCATACTTAACAACAATAAAGTAATAACAATGCATACAGAACGACCAGATACGAAGCTGATGCGGAAAATATTCATTTAACAAATCAGTATCGAGCTATGTTTGTTTATTTATTTATTTATTTTATTTATTTTTAATATCATTTCTTTAAAACTTTTTGTTTTTAAAAAACTTTTATTTATTTTTAATTTTATTTCTTTAAAACTTTTTGTTTTTACTAAAAATTTTATTCCTTTTTATGTTTATAACGTAAAATTTTTTCATTTTTACATACACTAAAGCAGTAAATCAGCTAATCAGTAAATCAAGCCTCCCATCCCTCCCCCTCCCCCTCCCAACCCTGATCTATTGAGGTATTAGTCTATTGATCTATTGATCTACTGATCTATTGATTCAAGTCATATCTCGAGTATCATTTTGGATAAACATAGCATAAAAATATGTTCTTTTTATACTAACCCTCGAATTGTCCTGATTTGGACCGTCCTTAGGTATTCGATGACATATCTGGCCTTAGGTCGTCGATAGCCTCTGGATATCCGATCCGAGTTGTAGGGACTGATTCTGGACTCATCCATAAACAGCACATCGCCAATTGCCGACCGTCCAATGTACCAATGTAGGTGTTTCCGGCCAAATGCTAGTCGCTCCCGTCGATGTTCCCTGGTGTGCCGTGGTCCCATGACCAGCCTCCGTGGCCGCATATTATGTTCCGCGAGGCGTCGACGTTTTGTATTATCACTCACACGGGTTCCATTTACCTCCTGCAGCTGTATTTGAAGGTACCTTGCTGTTGTATGGCGGTCTCTTACGGCCCACATACGCATAAAACGGTCTTCAACGCCACTCGTGGCGCGTGGGTTGCCTGACCCCGCCGCCTTGCGTGCTCTTGGGTGTTGTGGTACCGCTGCACGACTCGTGCAATGGTTGTGTGCGCTACACGAAATCGTCGATCGGGTTCACGCCACTCGTACCTCTCGGCATTGAGGGTGGTAATATGTACGCATTCATCACGTGTTATCTGACGTGGAATCCTTTCCATATTTGTAGAGGGGATAAATTCACACCTGATCAGACCACCTACTCAACATGCTCCAACATAACCATCCTCCAATCGCTAAAACTAGAGTTACGTGGTTTGTCCTTTACCTTAATTATAGCGATGATTATCAAACTTTTTTTTTTACCTTAATTATAGCGATGATATCAAACTGCACTATCGAAAAGCAAAGACGGTGCTCTTGGCCCAGACATGATTTCGTACATTATGCTCCGTCATATTCACCCCTCTGCATCAGCGTTTTTGCTGGATCTGTATAGCAAAATCTGAATCGAATCCTCTTTTGAACTATAACTTTTGTAATCCCTATCCCCAAACCTGGGAAGGATCCAAAGCTGGCGGACAACCAAATAAAAATTTCGCCGACCTGTCATACCTGTTAATTAATGGAGAAAATGGTTTCAGTTCGCTTTCTCTGTGTCCTGGAGAGTCGTCTGGCTTTTTCAAACTTCCTATTTGGTTTTCGCAAAAATCGTTCAATATTGGACTCCTTGCTAAAACTGGATAATGACATCAGGGAAGCCTTCTCATCTGATGGATTGGTTCTTGGTGCCTTTTTTGACCTTGAAAAAGCTTATGACACAGCGTGGAGAACTGGGGTTTTCCTTAAACTCCACTCTCTCGGTTTCAGAGGACAACTCCCTCTTTTCATTAATAAATGTCTTCTGTCAAATGGATCCACCAAGGCTTGGTGCTCTTCTGTTCTGTCACGCCACTTTACTCTGAATGAAAGAATTCCGCAGGGCAGTGTTTTAAGTGTATTACTATTTGCTCTCGGATTCAATGATATTTTTACTTCTATCCCAGCGATGGTCAATTTTTCTCTTTATGTTGATGACCTTGAGCTATATATTGCAGGTGCCAGACTCTTGAACGGTAACTTCAACTAAATATTGAGAATATTTCACATTGGAGTAATTCCCATTTCTCATCCACAAAATCTTGGCAGTACTTTTTTAAGGAAAACGGAATCTAAGAACCTGCCACCTTCCTCCCGCGAGCCTAACCTTACATGGTTCGCCCATTCCTGTAACTTCACAAGTAAATTCGTAGGACCCATTCTAGATGACCACTTAACATACGCACCGCACATTAAACTCCTGAAAACGACTTTTCATCGCGTGCTTGACCCATTACGTCATCTCACCTCAAAATCTTGGGATGGTGATCGCAAGTCCCTTTTATGTCTCTTCATCACCCTAATCCGATCGAAACAGCATTACGGCTTCGTAGTATATGGTCAGACCTTTCCAACTCTACTACATATGTTAGATCCCATCCAAAGCGAGGGGATCCGTATCTCCACTGGAACCTTCCGATCGTCTCCCGGGGTGAGCCTTGAAGTTGAAACAGATGTAATGCCATTCTCTTTTTGAAGGGAATACATCATGTGCACAAGTTATCTTCGCTTTCAAATTCCAATATCATCTGCTCGAACACCAATTCTGCGAGAGATACCTCAGAATCGTAATTATTGGTGTTTTGCAAACACAGTTTATAACATTCTTAACTTTCTCAACATCATTTTGGAAAAGGTGCTGCCGTTCTCTTATGATGAAGGGTATACTTCTTTGTTAATCCCTGCTCCCACCATTTGCCTAGTCCTGACCTCTCTCCCCATATCTAGCCATCCTGTTTCCTTGTTAAAGGCATCATTCCTGTCTCATTCCGCAGTTTACGATGAATTTACTCCAGTGTTTATTGACGGCTCTAAAACAGGGGACAGTGTTGGTGCGTCTGCTCTGCTGTCTTTCCTGACCGTCACCTCTCCCATAACCCCCCCCCCTCATGCTTCAAATTATAAAATAAAAATTGGTTAATAAGAGTAAGGAAGTAAATTACTGTTTCATTACTATCAATCTTTCTCTATTTTCTTTACCTTCTACTAATCAATTTACCTACTAAATTTAAGTAAGCTCCAAACTACAGGCAGAGTTTCTTACGAGAATTTAACAAAGAACAAGAGTCTCTTTGAAGAAATCAAACTAAAGGTAAGACCCAATACTTTATAATTTTTGCTAATTTTAAGTTATTACAATAATTAATTACTTTTAAATATAACAAAACTAGACACCACACCGTAAGTTTTAGCTTCAGAACTGACGCTCATTTGTTCA
>JABUQX010093927.1:12500-17044 GCA_015478945.1 Trachelipus rathkii | reverse complement strand
CATTCTCCATTCCACAGTTCCCCGAAACAAAAAAGAATTAGAAGAAAAAAATTGTTATCTATATATATATATAATATATATATATATATATATATATATATAATGATTAATAATATATATATATATATTATTATATTATATATATAAATTATATATATATATTATATATATATAGATATATATATTATATATATTATATTATATAGAATATATATATATATATATATATATTATTAATTATAATATAAATATATATATATATATATATAGATATATATATATATATTTATATATATTATAATAGTAATAATATATATATATATATATATATATATATTATATATATATATATATATAGTATATATATATATATTAATATATTATTTTTAATTATATATCATATACTATATAATATATAATATATAATATATATATAATATATAATATTATATATAATATATAATTATATATATATATTATAATATATATATATATATATATAAATATATATATATATATATATATAATATATATATATAATATATATATATATATATAATATTTGATAATATATATATATATATATATATATATATATATATGTAATATATATATATATATATATTATAATATATATATATATAATTATATATATATATATATATATTATATATATATATATACTATATATATAAGATTTTGTTATGCATAGTACAAGCAGAGTCTTATGCTTGAATATCGCAAAAATAGTATTATACATGATGGAAATTGACTATTGAACTAAAAGCAATTGAGCATGTTTCCAACTTTACAATAATATAATAATTATAGATAATATATATATAATATATAATATATATATATATTATATATATATATATATATATATATAATATATTATATATATTATATATATATATATATATATATATATATTTATATATATATATATATAATATAATATATAATAAATATTATATATATATATATAATATATATATATATAATTATATATATTATATAAAGTATATATAATATTATATATGTATATATATATTATATGTGTTATATATATATTAATATAATATATATTATATATATACTTATATTATAATATATATATATATATACATATATTATATATTATATATATATATATATATATATATATATAGTATATATATATATAAAATATATATATTATAGATATATAAATATATATATATATATTATATATTATTAATATATATATAATATATTATATTAATAAATATATATATATATACTATTATATATATATATTATATATATTATTTAATATATAGTATATTATATATATATAATATATATATATGTGTGTGTGTGTCAAGTTATATCTTGCCTGAAGGCCATAATTCCGCAATTATGAGATCCACAAGTTTATTTATAATTTTGGAAAAACTATTATTAATGATTTCGCTATTATTTTTTTTAAGTTAGAGATTATTTCATAATTCGCTCAATTTTATTATTTATATAAAAATAGATTTATTTTAGACAAATTGTGATAGATAAAATTATTAGCATTTAATATGTTAGGTTTGTAATTAATTTTAGACTTATCTAGTTAAGAAAAGATAATATGATTTTCGTAAATTACTAATATGTTAGATACTGCCAAATAGTATTTAAAGGCAGAGATAGTATTATAATGGCTTTTTGCTTTTTGTGACTATCGATCTTAGGACTTGTGATTGTAGCTTAAATATATATTTACGAGAAATCTCAGCTTTATCTTCATTAAATTTGGCTATCCTGCACAGCTGCTTCAGTAAAAAAATTATCGTGAAGCATGGACCTAATATTCAGCAATTATAAAGGATTTGATAAAGTTTAACCCTAGACAACAGAAAATATCTTATTGTACTGAACCCGCGTGTCCTCATCGATAAAATATCGCGACACGTTTTTGGGTTGCCTTGTCATAGATGATATAGCCTGAATATTCTTCATCACACCCTCTGAATTTAGTACTCACCTTCTTTATTCTTCCACAGGTCTCTTCTCTCCTTTGTCGACATTAATAATGGACTACCAATCCTGGTATAGATGGCTAAAGAATTAGGCCTAAAAGGCAAAGAGTCTCCGAATTCATCAAGAAAGTGAGAAGGCCTACAAAGGAGAGAGACATTGCTGCAATAGAAAGAGCTGAAAGGACATGCTCACCTCAAAGAAGAAGAGCTGAATAATGCTCCAACTCAACAGAGGAAGCTGAAGGACAATGCTCACTCAAGAAAGAGGAAGCTGAAAGAAATGTATTCAACTCAAGAAGAGAAGCAGGAAAGAAGCTTTAAAAAAATGACCAAACTCAAGAAAAAAGAAGCGATAGGAAAGCTGCATTAATATAAAAGATTGAAGAATGCCCGAAGCGCACACGAACTTCGATTAAGAACGAATACGACTGTCCAATCAGTCTCATCGTTCGTTTCCCCAATTTTAACAATGTTATCTCATCGACCAACGTTAAGGTACCGAATATGGCCCCGTTCTTCGAATCAAGGGGACGAACTATGGCGCCACATCCAACGCTTTTGGAAATATGTGACAATCTTCAAATCAATGGGATTGAAGTTCATGCCCTCTCTTATCTTAAGTCGCTTCTAACGGACGGCTTTGTCAGTTATAAGTTCACCTTTAACTTAGCTAAGATTTTCTCAGCTTAAGGAAAGCCCTCCATTATTCAATTAATATGACCAAAGCATGGTCTATAGGGCTAAGTTTAGAAGCCAAGGCCCCAAAACAATGAGGCCCATTACAATACTGAATCGGATTAAATCAATATTGTCAAGGTGGTTAACTCTTCCAGAGTTCAAATCCAAAATTTCAAGTTAACGATCTTTATGTGGGATCATTTCTCACCTGATACCCAAAGACTTAGCTGTTCATTGTAAGAAGCAGGACTCTCTAGTTTAAACGACATCGCTTCTGCCGGATAATTTTCTTCAGAGCAGGTGTAAGAACCTTCTGTTCCAAAAGGAAACTACCCTTAGTGACATCGGACAGTAACGAGAATACCAAAGTTCATAATACTCAACCCCAACACACCAAAGTTTTGTGGAATATGCCACAAAAGTCAGCCACGATTCTCGCGCTTGTTATTCTGCACAAAATGGAAACAACAGACTTCCACGTAATCGGCCTAATTTATGATAATAAGTTTACCCGCATTAACACGACAGCGGAGAGAGTGGCACTCCAAAGGGAAAGAAATACACAAGCTGCCGTTACAATGGATACATTCATTAACAAGGGGATTGACAGCGCATGTCAATGGGAAACGATGAGTGGATTGACGTGAGTAATGTTATTAAAGGACGGCGATTGTTGCACGGTTCAATGGAAAATCAATTCCCGTTTCCATGTCGTGTCAGGATGATTCAAACGTCAGACATTCCCTTATGCCTGTTACGAATGGTTCTATAAATGGCATTGACGTATCAGTACTTCGTGATACAGGGTGTAGTGGCGTAATTGCGAAAAAGAAGTTTGTGAAAAACCATAAATTCCAGCAAGATCAGAAAGGCTCTCTAAATTGATAACACATAGGACAGCCCCTGAAGCAAAATTTGGATTAAGACTCCTTTCTAACGGGTACGAGACTTTATGTGGATCCTGAACGATGCGTTTGTAAAATTTAACATTGGGAAATTGTCCCAGTCGCCTTAGGTCGCGGAGACAAAGGGTTCGGAAATAATATTACAAATTATACCGCAGGAACATCCGTTGTCGAAGATTATTGCAGTGAATCTATGAGAAGCATAATGAATATAAACTCTGATATCGCAAGGACCACATCCGTCTGCCCGAAACAACTTACACTGAAACTAACTGCTACAAAAGAGAGACATGCGAAACAAACTTCGACAAAAGCAAATTCCCATTCCAAATCCTACAGAAGAACTCCTCAAATGTTCAGGACTGTTTTTGAAGCCAACGCATGACAGTGTTAATGAGGCAATACAGTCTGAGGTGACGGCGGAGACGCCTGAGAATAATTGTAGAATTGATGCGGCATATCATTCGTTGAGATTAAGCAGACAAAGACCGGTCTTGCTTAGATGTCGGAAAAAAAATAAACCAATCAAGACCCAAAGAGACATATCCCACTTTGAGGAATCAGCGATATGTTTAGAGAAAGCCGACAAGAACTCTAAAAAATAAAAAATGGAATGAAATGAAATCGATGCATTTTTAATTAAAGTTGCATCTAAAGAACAGGCTGAACTTAGGAATTTCTTATTATTTACTCCTTGGTGATTTTATGCATGAGGTCTAAAACAAAAGAGAACCTCAAGTCAGGAAGGAGGTGAGAAGAGTTGTTCGGTCGCTTTTGTGAACTGTTTCCCAGAAAATCTGATGGAAATTGAGAAGATTAATTTGGAAACAGCTCATATGGCGTCAGGTGAAAAAATATCAAATTTAAGAAACTCTCAGAAAAGAGAAGTATCAATAAAAGCTTAAAAAGTCGGAAGGACGAATGTTAAAGTGACATTGTTTTGAATGTT
>JABUQX010093927.1:0-7500 GCA_015478945.1 Trachelipus rathkii | reverse complement strand
GGCCGTCTTTGGAATGATATGATCTCTTACCGGAATCTGCCAATAGCCTTTACTTAAATAAATTTTGTAGAGATACTTGTCTTTCGCAAACCTAGCAAATATCTCTTCTGTCATGGCCATCGGTTCAGGATAGAATATTGTGACTTGATTTAATTTCCGATAGTCTGCGCATACCCTGTTCGAACCGTCTTTCTTTTTTACCATGACTATCGGCTACACATAAGACGAATCAGACTCCTTGATCACTCCCATCATTAACATTTCACATCGTTTCTCTCAGCGCGTAAGGTAAAGGGTACTCCTTACTTTTTATGGGAACTTTAGATGTTAAATTAATTTCATGCTATAATATATCTACGTTTTCTGGCAGATCCGTAAACACATGTTTAAATTCTCAGTATTTTCTTTGTCTCAATCCTCTTGTCCTCTTCTATCTCTGCTCCCATCTTAATGTCTTCGACGATCTCTTTGGATATACAGTTTCCAAGAACAATCGAGTCTTCTCTCAAATCTATTTCTTCTATTTCACATTCTTCGAAATCTACCAAACCTACGTACGCGATATTTATATCATTCGGCGTTTCTTCGCCACTTTTACTATATAATTTCAACAGGTTTGCCTGATAAATTTTACTCTTCTCGCCGAACTTTACCCAATAATCATTTTCACCAATATTGCCGACAACTTCATAGTGTAGTATCCACTGCATTAGTTATTTTTTACTCTTAGTAGGCAGCAAGAGCAAGACCGCGTCTCCTATTTTACATTACAGAGAAACTGTCACTCTTCCTTGTTCTCCATTTCGCTTAACGCCCTGCATCTCTTTAGCGTTTCATCCTCTCGTTGGAACTTTATAAATTTTTCACAGGTGACTTCATCGTTATCCGGCTGTTTAGTACTTTCAGGTGTGCCGGACTCTTCATTCTGTAAATTGGTAATATTACTCACTCGTAACGTTATCACTTGTTTGACAGAGTCCTTCGCTGTATCTTCAAGAGCTGCGATCTCTTCCTTCTGTAAGTTAGTCATTTCACTCACGCGCGACGTCACCACCTGTTCGACAGGGTCCTCCGAATTCCTTGCGCCAGGAATATTCAATATTATTAAATCATAGATGGCATCCATTTAGTTATAGCTTCAACACTCCCGTGCTATAGGGTGTTTCGACATTGATCGCAACAAAGGGTGCATCTCTGATCGTGTTTTTCATCAGCAGTATTTGCTTCCTCTTTCCAGTCCTCTGGTCCGCTGATGTATGCTTCTTCTTGACGATGACGCTGTCGCAATCAGTGTCCCTTAACACGTTCCCAGCAATTCCGTTAATCTTACCGTTGACTACGGGCATCATTGCTTTCTGAAAATTAGTTCTTACACTTTTACTCTTCACACACACACCACTCTGAAGACTGGTATCGTTTTGCTGCATGCTAAAGCAATTCTGTTGTCTACATCGACGTGTTTCTTAACATTTTTGTATTCATCAGCTTTCTGATTTCCTTGTGTCAGTTTAGTATCAGGAGTGCAATCTTTATTTCGCTGCTTAATTTCGTGACCGCCCTTGTTATGGCAGCAGTCGCTCTTTTTGGACCCTCTCTCCAATTATTACTTGATTGACTATTATAATTCTTATATTGATTATCTCTTTAATAGGGGTTGTAGTTTTTACAGTCAATAGCCTTGTGCCCCCTACTAACACATTTAAAGCAAGTCTGGCTTTTTTGCCTTTCAAAATTATGGTAATTTTCATAGTTTTTACAGTCAAAATCCTTGTGCCCCCTCTTACCACATTTAAAACACGTTGTCTGGCATTTTTGATTTTCAAAATTATGGTAATTTTCACTAACATCTTTCTTCTCCTTCTTCGAAGGGTCTTCTTTATTAGTCGTCGACGATAAGTTCCTGTTATGTGCGAGGAGGTAGTTCTCTGCCTCTTGTGTTATAATGTCAAGTTTGCTAATTTTCCTTTCTCTCAAGAAAGTCGCAAGTTCTTTTGGGCACGTGTTTAAGAACTGTTCGGCCACTATTAGATTTATGATGTCAGTAAAATCTTTATTGATTTCCGCAAGTTCTGTCCACTTTATCACATAATTCTTTAATCTATCAATAAACTGTATAGGCCTTTCATCATTATATGCTTTCGCACTCCTGAATTTCAACCTATAACCGTCTTCTGTTAGGTTGTAGCATAATAGAAGAGCATTTTTCAACTTATCATAATCCTTTGAGTCCTCCTTTGGGATACGGGAATACGCTACAAGAGCCTTTCCTGTCAATAGAGCGCTGAGGTGGGAGGCCCAGTTTCCTCTATCCCATTCATTTATCTCAGCGAACCTTTCGAATCGTTCCAAATAACAACCTATCGCGTCTCTATTATCGGTGAAGGAGGAAGTTTAGGTACCCTCGCTTTGACATCATTATTATTCGTAATTTGATGTTGAGTAGAGTTGCCAGTTTGTAATTCGATTCTTCTGAGCTCCAGCTCATGCTCTCTCTGTTCCGCTTCTCTTTCTGCTATTCCTTTAGCAGCTTCTCTCTCTTCTTTATAAACTCTCTGGCTTCCTTTCCTTTCAAGCCAAGTTCTTGAGCAATTTTTGCCAGCGAATCGTAGTCCATATTTCAGAAGCAAATCTTAACACAGGCCAACAATTGATATCTTCACTTCTCTTTCAGGAGTTATCTTCACTCAAGACAGCGGCCGCAATATGCCTTTTCTTCTTTCAGAAACTATTCCGGACACAGGTCCCCAATTAATTGTCACAAGACGGGATTCCAATCAGTAAAGAAAATAGATTATTCCCTGACTTTTTATTGAAAACAAAAAATTGAGATAGATTCAATTGCCTACAGTGCAATTCACTTCACAGATCTCAACCTCAGATACAAAAGTTTTATAAATATTCACAAAGTCTTTTAAATCCCAAATAACATCTAAGTCATAAGTAGACTCCAATGGACAATCAGTAGTCCCTTACTTGTAATTCACAAGTCACTCTATAACGTATTGTTTCTGAAATAGCTTGCAGCCACGCACAATATCTTCTGATGACTTCAGATTGAGTTCAGAATATATCTTCTCCAGTGATTACAGGATAATTCCAATGTAATTCTTCACAAGTGGATTTAAAGTAGTTTTCCTTAAGTTGACGCTAGTCACTTCAAACACTTTCTAAATATAATATTCTTCTGATAAGAAATTCCACGTGAATAAACATCCAACAGACACGAGGTCTTCTGATAAAAATCTTTCGTAAGAGAGTTTCAACAGACACAAAGTCTTCCAAAGGTGTATTTCGAACGAGAGATAGAACCCGCGTGGGAACTAATTAACTTATATTTATATTCTTTTGCAGTATCCAAGATGTTAAGGTGTGAAGTTACCTCAGGCACCTTTTTTCCCACGGAATTATTTTATCTCAAAAAAGAAATCTTCGTAAAATAAGTATATACAAATTGTTCTTAAATTAACAGATTCGCTAGACCATCGTAGTATTTATTAGTTATACAGCAGACTCATTATTCAAGTTCAGATGCTTAACTTTAATAACTACACGATATACAGGAGAGAGATATATATGAGTATATATATATATAAGATATAGAGAGATATATATATATAATATATATATATATATATATATATATATATATATATATATATATATATGTAGTTGGGTTACGTCTACTACCATCTATCTCTGCCAGGAATACACGCAGGCCTCGGAGAAGGTCGATCGCCGTAAACGGCCTTCTATCCTTTCGCACAAACTGAAGACCTATGCGGGCAAAGGAACGCTGAGAACGAATGCCATATGTTATGATAAAGGGGCGATGACGTGGATTGTAGAAAAGGCGGAACTGACTACTCTGATCGAAACAGCATTTATGCGGAACGAAGAATTTGGGGCTCTGGTTTAAAAATTGATGTGTTCTGCGTGGAAGAATGAGAGTGGAGAGAAGGAGCTGCACTTTTGATGAGGGACCTGTGGTACAAAGCTATCGTAGACTTTCAGTGTGAGTCCTGTAGAATTCTAATGTTTAAATTTTTAAGTTTGAAAAGGTCAGTGAGTGTTGGGAGTTGTAGACGCAACCACTGATAAACGCCAGCGATATACTGATTTTTTTGGGAACCTGAATGATGTTTGACAAGTGGTTAGAAGTCTGATTGATACAAAGGCTGGTGATGTGAAACCATTGGAGAGTGTTCAAAAAAAGGGATGGTATAACAGGTGGTTTTGGGGCAGGAGAAACATAACAGTAAGAATGTGACTACTCTGCAGAGATAAATGTGGTAAGTAATACTTTCTTTAAACACAAGAGTATCCATACATACTAGAGGTAGGTAGAGATGGCATCGAAGTGAAAGTATGATTGATTTAAGTGGCAGCAAATGAGATGTTGAAGCATGTGTTGATGTTAAATCAGTGAGGGGCTTAGGAATGGGATTACGGATCATTATGTGGTTCTATGTAAAATGGTTAGTGGAGGCTTGATGGAGAGGAAGGTAATGAAAAGGAAGCAGGTAAATATGAGCTATGAACAAGGCACATGGATAAGTATAAGAGCTCTCAGATAGTAAATCGGTTGAATGTGAACAAGTTGTTACCAACAACTGGTGCAATTAATAAAATGAACATTACAGTGCAAATAAAGCATGTGACAAGAAGTAGGAAGAGAAAGAACTGACAAACATGGTTTGTGAATTAAATATAGCATTGCTGGTTTAAATAAAAAAGAAGCGTGGTTGAATGTGCTAAAAGCAAATGATGAAGTCTCAAAAGAAAGATGCTTGGAATTTACATGGGAGGAAAAAGAAATACTAAAAAGGCACACAGATGAAAACAGAGGTAAACAATTAGACTGAATAGTATAGAATGTAATCATATACAGAGTTTTTCTGAAGGAAGAAAGGTTAAGAATGTGAATATGGGAATCTGCTTAGAATGATGAATAGAATGGTGCTTTGTAACTGATGAAATGACAGAGGGGAAGTGGAAAGAACACTTTCAAAATCTGCACAATATTAACAGTAATGAGGAGGTGATAGTTGGGTTTGATGGTGTAAGAAGGAACAGGTATTTTGGGGATGAGGTTATCAGTAAGGAGGAAAAAATGGTAGAGGAAAAGCTGAAGAATGGTAAATCTGCAGGTATAGATGAAATTACTGGTGAAATGGATCAAGAATGGAGGCGAGATCGAGATGGTGATTGATTGGAAGTTGTGTAATAAAGGTTATGATGGTAGTCCATGATTTGGAGAGAAAGGGCACATCCCTTATATATGGGTAAGGAGAAAAGGGGAAACTGTAGAAATTATAGGAAATAAGTTTATTGAGTGGTTATAGGGAATGTATATGCTGTATTTTAATTGTTATGCCGCTGACTGCATAACCTGATTTGGGGGAATAACGTGTTGAAGTGTGGGAGTGAATGACCATCTTTTACATTGAAACAAATGATAGAAAATGAGGAGAAAAGAATATATTGTATTTAGGTTTTATGATTTGCAACAAGCGTATGATAGAGTTAATAGGGAAGCGGAAGCATGTGCTATGATTACACAGTAGGTTTGAATGGAACCAAAAGGCAATAATTAGATAGTAGCAAAGTAGTTAAATGGTAATACTGGTAATTATTTAGAGATTAACAGCTGCAGTATAAGAGGTTGTGTTATGTCTCCTGGTTATTCAATTTGTGAAGGAATGGTAATGAAGGAAAGAATTCGAGGTGGGGATGGCAGAAATGGTGTTAGGATGATGGAGAATGGAGATGAGTGATGGTGCCCTACCTATTATAAGGTGGATGATTTGTTCTGTGTGGAGAATCTTGAAGAGTTTGAGGATTGTAGAGAGATTTAATATAAAAAGGAGGGGCTGAAAGAATGACAGAGGGCATGTATGATATTAGTCCATGCAATAGTAAGATGGTATGAAATGGGAACAGGTACCATTTAAATATTTGCGGCATGCTGGGACAGCAAAAATGACAGAGGTTGATAGCAGAAGCTGAACAGCAAATGGCTGGTGCAATTAAATCGTTGGTGAATGTGAAGGGATCTGGTGTCTGAGGCGCTAGGGTTTTGCCATTAGCTGCGTATGTTGTTACCTTATTGATAGCAGTGAGAATGTTATATTTTCGAAATACAGAAAGAGATCTGTAAGTTCAGCACGTGTCCAGATTTAATAACGAGTAAAGAGTGGAGTGAATAACCGACAAACGAGAACTAACCTATTAGACAGCAAAGGTAGCAGTGGTAAACATAAAACGAAAGAGCATATATCGTTTGGTCGCTGTGGAAAGTTGATGAATGATAGTCGGTTGGTTAAGGGACGTATAGTGGCGAGTAAAGTTGAAACCGACCGGCTGGGAGACCGGAGAGAAAGTGGATTGAGTCGGTGAACGAATGTCTGAAGGAGAGAAATGTGTGTTTGGTAGAGGGGCGAAAATAAAGGTGCATAATAGGAGTGAATGGGCAGGGTTTTGTATTGGGGAAGGGTTGTGGCCCACCTGGGCCAGGGGATGAACCCCTTACATTGACGATTACCGCAGTATAGTCCACCGGGTCCCGCGCCACGTTCTGAAGTATTTTCTATCCAGATTATCTCACCAACACGCGGCAGAGGCGGCGTACGCTAGCCTTCTGACTTTGATCGCATTCTTCAACATTTTTTCCATGCACGACAACTTTGATCCTGAATCGGCAAAAAGATGAAGACAAAGAAAGAAGAGCTTTTTATATATGCAAATATATATATTAGATGATGGAAGAGCAAAGAGCGTTAGATTTCTCGTTTTATGGGTAAAGATATATATATATATATATATATATATATATAAATATATATATATATATATATATATATATATATATATATATATATATATATATATATATATATATATATATATATATATATATATATATATATATATATATATATATATATATATAGTATATATACATATATATATATATATATATATATATATATATATATATATATATATATATATATATATATATATATATATATATATATATTTTTTATATATATATTTTATATATATATATATATATATATATATATATATATATATATATATATATATATATATACGTATATATATATATATATATATATATACATATATATATTATTATATGTTATATATATATATATATATATATATATATATATATATATAGAATATAAGAAATATATATATATATATATATATATATGTTATATTACATATAGTATATATATATATATATATATATATTATATATATATTATATATATATATATATATATATATATTTATATATATATATATATATATATATATATATATATATATTAATATATTATATAATATATTTCATATATATATATACTGTATACATATATACATATGCACATATATATATACTACATTATAATGGTTAAACTAAAACTGTTGCCTCACATAGTAACACATCGTTTTAAACAATCCAACCTG
>JABUQX010093926.1:7500-15000 GCA_015478945.1 Trachelipus rathkii | reverse complement strand
TCTAAAATCTTCCGCTGATTTCAAATATATAATTTGTTTTAGTGTAGGAGTTGCCGTTCTCTAGTTACATGCGTCCACTAAAGTATAATCTGGCTATATATATATATATATATATATATATATATATATATATATATATATATATATATATATATATATATATATATATATATATATATATATATATATATATATTATCCACCTCTTTAACCCAGATTGGTGGTGAGGTGCGTCGCATGCACCGGAAACAGAAAAGTAGCAGAAGAATATGACACAAGTCAAAAGGAAAGCCCAGCCTTACCATCCCCTTTATACCCTTAAGCGAGAACTAGTCGTAGTCAGGAAATCCACCCTAGGGTTTCACGGGATTGCGACGGGCCCTCACTGTGGCATCTCGTCAATGTGTGGTTCATCTCCTGGGCAAGGCCCACAACTATACCCCCTCAAAAAAAACACCACTCACTCCTATTATGCACCTTTCTTCTCACCTCTGCCAAATTCACATTCCTCTCTTCAGGCAATCCTTTACTGACTCAATCCACTTTTTCTTTGGTTTCCCAGCAGGTCGATTCACAGCACACACCACCAAACATCCACTTAACCAACCGACTATCATCCATCCTTTCTATATGACCAAACCATCTCAATGTATTCTCGTTTATTCTCTCATTTTTTTACTCCTTTCTTCACACCACACAACTCCCTAATGCTTTCAATTCTCATTTTATCAATTCTTCTCACAACTAACCATCTGAACACATTGTATCTTATATCTATACCTCTTAATCCAGACCATAGTCTCAATACTATACATTAACACACGTAACAACATACCATCATGCAAAACCCTATCGCACTCAAGACATAGTCCCTTTGCACCCACCAAGGATTTAACTGTACCAGCCACCTTCCTACCATTCACAACTTTGCTACTACACTCTGCATCATCCGTTCCCATTTCATCCAACATATACCCTAAATATTTAAACTCAGACACTTGTTCCAGTTGCTCACCATCTAAAATAACCACACCACGGACTCCCCCCCACTCCCTACTATAACCTTACACTTGTCTACATTTTCTTTCAAACCCCTTCTTTTGCACACCTTGCCAAACTCCTCTACCAGTTCTCTCAAGATCTCTTCAGATTCGTCACACAAAACCAAATCGTCCGCATAGCAAAAGTAGAGCACCCTCAACTCTCCTAAAGTTATATAAAGGTCTTATTCACCCCTGTATGGAATACTGTTCTCACATTTGGGGTGGATCCAGTTCCACCCTCCTTTTGGATAGAGTTGAAGCTAAGGCTAAGAGGCTTATAAACTGTCCCATACTTTCTGACTCCCTTGACCCTCTTTCTCTGCGACGTGACGTTGGTGCCCTATCTCTTTTCTATAGGTATTACAACGGCAGGTGCTCGAGAGAATTGACCTCTCGCATTCCTCCAACACTGCGTCGCCCTCGTAACACAAGAGGTGCCTTGTTCTCTCATGAAAATTGTGTGAATATTGGAGACTCAAGGATCACTCGTTGTGGTACCTCCTTCTTTCCAGCCACATCTGTTTTGTGGAACTCCTTGCCTTCTTCTATTTACCCTGCAAAATTCAATCTTCCTCTATTTAAGTCCCGCGTCTGGCTCACCTGACGGAATTGCGTTAGGCAAGGGACAGGTTTGGTTTACTTTCCATTTTTTTTTTTTTTGTAATTTTTTTTCATATTTTTTTTTTCCTCTTCCTTTTAAAAAGAGCCCTACGAGTGGTGGTATCATGTAATATATATATATATATATATATATATATATATATATATATATATGTAGTATCGATATATATATATATATATATATATATATATATATATATATATATATATATATATATATATATATATATATATATATATATATATATATATATATATATATATATATATTCGAATAATTTAATTAATACGAATACCGTTAGCGAAATAACAGTAACTCTTTAAATAAAATACATTTATCAACAATTTGTCCTTTAATAAAAATTCATTGAAGATGTAAATCATTAATATAATTATAATCACGTTTTCCCTACTACTATATAATTTAAAATCCACAAATCCGTGAATTGGATTCCCGCAGCATGAAATTCCGTTACAATTTTCCAACTGACCCGTGGAGTGAAAACCACATTTTTCATTGAAGAAAAATAGTGAAGCTCAAAACAATCAAAATGCCTGGTCTTTTTAAGAGGGAAGGAGGGAAAAAAAAACTATTATTTTGAAACGCTCCTTTTTGAATAAGTAGATTAATTGTTGAGATACAGATTTTACTGTCGTAGTTTGCAATTATAGTTCTCGGAGTAATAATAATAATAATAATAATAATAATAATAATAATAATAATAATAATAATAATAATAATAATAATAATAATAATAATAATAATAATAATAATAATAATAATAATAATAATAATAATAATAATAATAATAATATTTTTAAAGACTTTTGCTTAAATTCCTTAAAATTTTCTTCAGGACAATTCTTGAATAAAACAAAATAATTGCCTTCTGAAATGATCCAAGCTTTCGTCCGCTCACGGTGGACATTTTCAAGGATATGACTTTATTTTATGAACGAAGCAAAAATTAAACTTAAAATATTACAATTATTACAAATATAATAAGTAAGATTAAAACTAAAATTTAAAATATACGAAAAATAAATGTGAAGTTGATAATTTAGATTGTCTTTTTTCCTTTCTTTCTTCTATGTAAAAATATTTAGGTAATCGGACATTTCGTTATATTTTATATTGATGTCCGGTCTATGCTTTCTTATAAGAAGGGACTCCGCCAGCCTAAGATCCGAAAATTCCCTCTTTTTAATCAAAATTTTGAAGTAATTTACTATTTCATTATTGTGTAATTTTTTATGTTCTTCCTGCATATGGTGGTGTATCTTACTTGGTTTGTACCTGTGCTGCAACATACGCTGCCGAAGGGTATTCGTCGTATAACCAATGTAAGTGGCGTTACATCCACTCTCATTGCAATGGAATTGGTATACGACGTTGGTACACTCGCCAGCAGATTTCATAACTTGCATTACAAAAACGCCTTTTGAATTTAAAAACAAACTTTGGATTCAAAAAAATGGAGTCTCAATGGGATCTCCCCTTGGACCAACATTCGCGGACTTCTATATGTCTGAAATAGAAAACAAAATTCTTAAAGAAAATAATATCTTTAACCCCTTCTTTTACGTGAGATACGTTGATGACACGTGTGTCATTTTTAAAGATCATAACAGCGTTCAAAATTTTATTAACAAACTTGAGACCTATAGCAAATTAAATTTTACATATGAGGAATGCTTAAACAATAAATTTAATTTTTTAGACGTGAAAATGAA
The DNA here is from genome assembly GCA_015478945.1 of Trachelipus rathkii. NCBI lineage: Eukaryota > Metazoa > Arthropoda > Malacostraca > Isopoda > Trachelipodidae > Trachelipus > Trachelipus rathkii. The sequence continues at coordinate 11,603 of JABUQX010093926.1, read as the reverse complement.
AATAACCAACGATGGTACAATTGAAAGAGATATTTACGTTAAAAATACCGATAAAGGAGTTTATATGAATTTCGACTCATACACACCTCTCGCCTATAAGATATCTATAATAAAAACACTTGTACACAGAGCCCACAAAATAACATCTAATTGGGAGCTCTTTGATAAAGAAATTAAAAGAATAACTAAGCTACTAATTAACAATGGTTTTCCTCAATATTTAGTAGAAAAAACGCTGAAAAACACATTAAATATATTGGCCGATCCTAAAGACAAAGATAATAAAAACCTCATCTTCTATTACAAGAGCGAAGTGGTTGGTTCAATAAATGAAGAGGAATCAAGATTGAAAATCATTTTAAAGAAACATATCAAAGGGAAAAATAATGAAGCAATCACTATTAGAAGTTATTATCAGCCAACAAAGTTGTCTTCTTGCTTTAGTGCTCGTGATGTACCATCTGCTGGCGAGTGTACCAACGTCGTATACCAATTCCATTGCAATGAGAGTGGATGTAACGCCACTTACATTGGTTATACGACGAATACCCTTCGGCAGCGTATGTTGCAGCACAGGTACAAACCAAGTAAGATACACCACCATATGCAGGAAGAACATAAAAAATTACACAATAATGAAATAGTAAATTACTTCAAAATTTTGATTAAAAAGAGGGAATTTTCGGATCTTAGGCTGGCGGAGTCCCTTCTTATAAGAAAGCATAGACCGGACATCAATATAAAATATAACGAAATGTCCGATTACCTAAATATTTTTACATAGAAGAAAGAAAGGAAAAAAGACACAATCTAAATTATCAACTTCACATTTATTTTTCGTATATTTTAAATTTTAGTTTTAATCTTACTTATTATATTTGTAATAATTGTAATATTTTGAGTTTAATTTTTGCTTCGTTCATAAAATAAAGTCATATCCTTGAAAATGTCCACCGTGAGCGGACGAAAGCTTGGATCATTTCAGAAGGCAATTGTTTTGTTTTATTCAAGAATTGTCCTGAAGAAAATTAATGAAAGTGTTAGGAAGGTTTTTAGGAATTTAGAAAAGTCTTGCAAAAATTATATTAAGACAAATGCTGATTTATTATTTCTAAAATAATAATAATAATAATAATAATAATAATAATAATAATAATAATAATAATAATAATAATAATAATAATATTATTATTATTATTATTATTATTATTATTATTATTATTATTATTATTATTATTATTATTATTATTATTTTTATTATTATTATTATTATTAATATTATTATTATTATATTACTATTATTATTATTATTATTATTATTATTATTATTATTATCTTGCTAAATACTATCACCGCTTGCTCACATATTTTTATTGGTCAAAATATTTTTTTTTTATAATTTTAAATTAGTTATTGTTATTATTAATTGTAATAGTACCAGTATAAGTACTAGTAGAAGTTGTTTTTCTATTACTAGCATTATTAATGTCAAATTTTATAGCAAACATTATATATATATATATATATATATATATATATATATATATATATATATATATATATATATATATATATATATATATATATATATATATATATATATAGTGAAGAAATATATATATATATATATATATATATATATATATATATATATATATATATATATATATATATATATATATATATATATATATATATATATATATATATATATATATATATATATATATATATATATATATATATATATATATATATATCCGCATTTGTAGGTGGTGGGTATACATGTAAACATGTATATAACCCACTTAAACTACATTAGAAAACTAGTATTTATTTCATCCATTTCATGATATAATTTTTTTTCCTTTTCTTTCTTGTTGTAATCATTTTTAATGACATTTTAACCTTTTCCGTTTCTTCAAATTTGGGATGAAAAATATATTAAAAGAATGAAAGAACTTCCGTGCGTGTTGATTCTCAAATGAGTTCAACCATTCTTAAACGATTATATATATATATATATATATATATATATATATATATATATATATATATATATATATATATATATATATATATATATATATATATATATATATATATATATATATATATATATATATATATATATATATATATATATTTATTTATATATATAAATATATATATATATATATATATATATATATATATATATATATATATATATATATATATATATATATATATATATATATATATATATATATATATATATAATTTTCCCTTCATCTGGATAAGAGATACGATGTTAATAATGCCTTTCTTTATTTGCACATATTGAGACAGTATGGACAGTGTTCTTTCTGTAATATAAAATGCAAAACAATATTATATCAACATGATTATACAGAAAATAAAATTCTTTAGTAACATATATATATATATATATATATATATATATATATATATATATATATATATATATATATATATATATATATATATATATATATATATATATATATATATATATATTATACACTCCATTTTTTTTACTCTAATTTATATTTACATGTAGAGACTTGGCGCAGTAATTAATTACTTCTGAAATTTGTATTTTTTGCCTTTGGGAAATATGTTATTTTTGCAACATTCAAACAACATTTATACCAACTAAACTAACCTTCAATACTGATGAATGAGAATGTCTGAAGAAATGGTCTTCATGGTATTAAGATGTAGGGATGCTTTAACTTTATTATTTGTAAAAAGTTGCTTGTAGGATTTTGTTACTCTTGACAATTGCTTGGAGAAAAGTTCTGTATTTCTTTATTATTTTTTCTTTGATTGGATTCCTGTAGCTTTTCCCGAGTCAGCTGCTACTTATTTGTTTATTAAGTAGCTTTTAAATCTGTATTTGCTTGTAGTATCTTTTATTTGTTTAAAATTATGTTCATGATTTTGTTTGACTTTTTCTGTATTTGCAAGCCTTGTCTGTGCCCAGGCCCAATAGGTGATGGCCTCAGCAGTTTATGTTTCGTAACATGTTTCTTCTCTTCTATCTTTTCCATGTTTTGGTTCAGTTGGAGAAAGATGTCATCTTCCACAGTATGTCATCACAGTAGTTTCTGGAATTTCTTTTCTTTTTTCTTTTGTAATAATAATTATTCAAAGCTTAACACATTATATATATATATATATATATATATATATATATATATATATATTTAAATTAATACAATTTATATATATATATATATATATATATATATATATATATATATATATATATATATATATATATATATATATATATATATATATATATATATATATATATTCTTACTAAAAAGGTTTCATGGGAAGGGAATTTGAATTATATGTTTGTTGCTAACTAAATGGGATTGGAATAAAGCTCAAATGATTCAGGCTTGAGGAAACAGTAATGATGGATTCATTCGAATAAAGATGATCGGCCTTTCTGTATATGAAACTAGTAAATAAAATTAATAATAATAATAATAATAATAATAATAATAATACACAAATAATAATAATAATAATAATAACAAATATATATTAATGACTAAGCTGACAAATATTAAATAAGATTATAATATTAATATTATATTGAATATATCATACTATATAATAATATACATATAATAATAATATATAATATATATAATATATAATAATACATATTATAATAATAATAATAATAATAATAATAATAATTAAATAATTATAAGAATAGTAGAATAAAATTAATAATAATAATAATAATAATAATAATAATAATAATAATAATAATAATAATAATAATAATAATAATAATAATAATAATAATAATAGTAATAATAATAATAATAATTGCGACTGTAATACTAATCAATTATTATCTCTATCTCCAAAAGATAGTCAAGTTACATCTTTCTGCTTTTCTCTATTCAATTGTTTCCCCCCTTTTCAGTCTGTGTTCCCCCCCCCCTTCAGTCTATGTTTCCCCCCCTCTAGACTGTTAACGGTAATCGAAGTCCTGACCCTGTTACGAAAAATTCTTTAAGTTTCCTCCTTCACAGTCTTATAAACTCGTGTAATGAATGCTTCAGGGAAGA
>JABUQX010093925.1:22500-34930 GCA_015478945.1 Trachelipus rathkii | reverse complement strand
TAATGTAATTTTTTTCAATTCGAAGCGTTTCCGAGTCGAATTTGCACACGGGCTGCACTCGGGCTTCGGGAAACGCAGCTAATATTTTCATTTTTTTAATCAAATAGACAAATTAATGCTCTAAATATTTTTAGAATTTCATTTATTAAAAATCATTTGCACAAACAATAATTTATATTAAATAAATGTCAATATGTAAATAAAGAAATAAATATATATAGAAATAGATAAATAAGTATATTAAGAAAAAAATAATAAATAAAAAAATAAATGAATAAATTCAATAAATAAATAAATTAAAAATATGGTTATTAGACATTAAAATCACTTGTCGAATACGTTCTTTATTAGGTAAATATTTCTACGCTATTGGTACGCCTGTGTTTATTAATTGAAATTTGAGTGTCAAATTCAAAATTACATTTAGATTTTTGTTTTCGGTTTTGCTCAAAAGTTTACTTTTCGTTAGAGAACGTCAGATTTTCTCTTTTCAGATATCATTGCAACAGTTGCTTTGAATCTACAGTTAAAATTTAATTTATTTGATATGGATATTTAGGTAGACCAACTTGGTCGTAAACTAATAATTTTCTGTTGTTTTCTATATGCTACTTACTAAGTTACTAACCTTTAAAAACGAAATGTCATACTCGCATGCATTAGCTAGCCGATTTATTTTGGACATTTGGGATATTTATCTATTTTTTTATTTTTATTTTTCTCCAGGAAGACTGGGTATTTAGGCTAGTCAACTGGAAGATTTAATGGTAATTCGGCTAGGCTAAATAGCAGATGTCGGTTCATTGCCATTTAGCTCTAATTAAAATTTAAAATTAAACACTGAAATGTATATTTTAAGAAACTGATTGATAATTTTGGAGTCTCATTAACACAAATACTGTATTAATGGATTAATGTACAAAAATGGTTATCAATAATTTTTCTTGGTAAATAGTAGTGTAGAAGGGGTTGTCACCCAGAGTTTTATAAAAAGCACAGATATACTCTTAAAAAAAATAATAATGAAACATAAAATGTCCCCCTCTTAAAGAAAAAAAAATACACCCCCCAAAAATAAAAAACCCATAGGATTTTCTAAAAAAAAAAAAAAAAAAAAAATCACAAGATATACTCTTAAAAAAAATTATGAAGCTTAAAAAAAGAATGAAAATGATTTGTCTAAGAAAAAAGTTAGAACCTCAAAAATTAAAGTTTCCTATAAGCTTTGGGCCTCGTGCATGTTTTAGCCAATCGCTAGTTCAGGTTTTATAGAAATTTGTAATTCTACATAGACTTTTCCCGCATAGTTTTGTAAGATTATGTACTGTAACTGCGAGTAGGTCAAGAACCTCACAAGTAGCGTAGTTTCAACCTTGAAGTTTACTGATCATTAAATGCTATATTATATTATTATTATATATATATAAAATATATATAATATATATAGGCAAATTTGTACAAGCTGTACTGTGCTAAAGACGTAAGTTTGACGAGTTTTAATTTTGCGAAGTTCCGTGAAATCGTACGAAATTTTGCAATTTTGAGTTCGATTTTTTGGGAAAAAAAGGCATTTGTATTATTTGCTTACAATTTTAAATATTAGTACAACAATAATTCAGAATGATAATAATAATAATAATAATATAATAATAATATAATTATAATTATATAATTATAATTATAATAATAGGCAATCCTAGATACGCAGGCAATAATATTTTTCGTAATTTTTATAACTTTTGACGACTATTTTACTTAAGCTTGGCTATGAATAGCGTGAGGCTTTTGTTTTAATTAGGTCTTTTTACGTGTTATTTAACTTATTTTGCAGTTATTAAAAGTCTTTGCAGTGTGTGCATGTATAATGGTCAGATTTTTTTTAATGCCCACAGTATGTAGCTAGAGAACGGCAGGTCCTACAGTAAACAAATTATATATTTGAATCAGCGGAAAATTAGGATGGGAGTTTAATTTTTTTTTTTTTTTTTGAATAAGTAAAAAATTTTTTTTTTAACTAAAGGAATACCCTTGGGTAACCCCAAAGATGGCAGGAGTCGGGGTCTCTCGGGCTCCCGGTGGACGACGGGGGGGACTAATCCCCCCCTCCGGGGATGGTTCTCCGGAACCCCCGCTCTTTGAACTACGAATCACCGCTCCATTCAATGCCTACTACCTTTAGGCATGATGCAACACGTATCACCGTCTCGTGTTTACGACAGGAAATGATCTTCTGCATGATGCGACCCTCTATGGTCCGCGACGTGGCAGATTCTTGGGTGTCGCGGGTTCTCCGACCCACTCCCCTCCGGGTATGAAACGATCCCCCCCTCTGTTCCCTGGCCGTCGGCTCGGCCCCCTAGAAAAATTTAGAAATTTTCCCCAAAAAACAATTATATTCACTCAAATTATTACGGAAGATCGCACCGCCCACCCCTTCCCCCCAACCCACTACGCACATCAACCTACACCTCCCCCTACCCACGCCGGCACCGCAGCAACCGCACCCGCGACGGACCGCCTCAGCACGACCGGCGCTTCAAACCGCCAGCCCCCATCCCTCCCCGTGCCCGCCCGGCCCCACCCCCCGCGTCTGAGTCCCCTTCAGGCGACAAGGTGCGCATACCCCATCCTTATCCGCCGGAAAAAGAACACGAGTCGGCCCATGTCTTTCCATCTCGTAGCCCCTGTGTTGCCAAAGCGCCGGGGACGTTTCTAACCCGGGGTGGTCGGAGGACCCCCGGACACCCACAAGACCAAAGAGCGGGGGTTCCGGAGACCATTCCCGGAGGGGGGATTAGCGCCGCCACCCACCCCGCCCCGCCCCGCCCCGCCCCCCCCCGCCCCCCGCCGCCCCCCGCCCCCCCCCGCCGCCCCCCCACCCCCCTCCTCCTCGCCCGCCTCCCCCCATCAAACCACCCACCCTGCCCCTCCCCCCCCCCCTCCTCCGACCCCCCTCCCGCCCGCTCCCCCCCGCCGCTCTCTCGCTCCTCCTCGGTCGCCATCGTCCCCCCACCGTCCGCCCGTCAGACCATATCCCCCTGTCCCCCCACACCCCCCCCCCCGCCCCGCCCAAGACCCTCTCCCCTCCCCTGCCGACCCCCCCACCCGCGCTCCGCACCTCGGCCCGCTACCTCCTCGTCTGCGCCGCCCCCGCCCCCTCTCCCCCCTCACTCGCATCCTCCCGTTCCCCATCGCCACCCTCCGACTCCCCCCCCTCCCCCCATCCCCCCCCCCCCCCCCCCCCCCCCCGCCGCCCCACCTCCTCCGCCACCACCCCCCCCCCCCCCAACCCACCCCCCCTCCCCGGCCCCCCCCTCCCCCCCGCCCCACCTCCCCCCCCCACCCCCCCCCCCCACCCCCCCGCTCCCCACGCGTCCCCCTCCCCGTCCCCCGACCACCCCGCCGGCCCCCCCCTCGACTCTCCACGCACACCCGCCGCTCCACCATACGATGCCCTCTGCCTACACATCAACGACTACGGGCCCCTGACCGCCAGCCGCTCCCCCCCACCCCCCGCCGCCACCCCCCCTCACCCCCGATACGCGAGCCGCCACCGGCCCCCCACGAATCCCGTCACGACCCCCCCCACTCCCACCCCCGCATCAGTCCCTCATGGCCCCGCACCACCTCCACCCACCCACCGCTCCCCATCCCTCCTCACCCCCGCCTCTCGCCCCGCGACCCCCACGCCCCGCGCTGCCCCCCCCCCCGCCGCCCCGCCACCCCCCCCACCAGCCAGTCTTTGCCGCGGTCTGCCCTCCTCTACACCAGCGCCGCGCGCCCGTTACGCCGTCACTTCCCTCGCATCGTCACCCGTCGCTAACACAAAAAAACCACGAATGTCACTCATTTCCTCGAGGCCTCTGTCTCAAAAACCCAGCCAAAGCAACAACGCACACCAATTCACAATACGGCGAACTAAAAAGAAAAGACGTCCCGCGTTCAATGAGTACCCCGCTCTAGTGCTCTATCCATACCATTCCATGCTCTGCTGCTATGGCATGTCTAATAATTCCACACAGGGCCTGCATACATTCCCAAGATCGCCTTATAACATTTTGTTCTCCCCCGTGCCCCCCTCATCAGAGATCTGCCCGCCGCTTCTTAGCATTTAGGGCCTTAGCCATTCTCATCTATCATCCATGGGAGCCCAGGCGACCCTACGTCCATTGCTTAAACTATGGAGAGTCCCAAAAAACTAACCGCTCCCTCTTCGAACCCCACCTCCCGCCTCCCCAGGTGGCACCATAATAGTTATATATACTATATAATATCTAAGTACTCTAATTTTATTTATTATTGCCTTATCTTTTCTAAATATATATTATAGTTATAGGTAAGAGATTACCGTGCATATATAATAAATATATATATTCAGAATATTTCAAAAATCAAAAAAATCAATAATAAGAGATAACAATCTAATATAAAAAAGGCCGAGTAACTGAAGCGTTGCTTACATTATTCGTCAGTCACTATGTGCTGACATACTCAGAGGACCACTGAGCATTACCCTAATCCACCTTAATTATATCTAGATAAAAATATCGTCGATTGCATATAATATATATAGGATCTAGGATGAATACCCGCATTCGCCCTAATAGACATATCGCGGTGAGACACGAGCGAGAGCCGAAATTAAAAACCAACCAATACTTTTAACTCTTACTAACAGTTTCCGAACTTGTACTCTCCTCACATCCGTGACGCCATCCCATTATATAATAATATATATATAATATTATATATTAATATAATTAATATATATATTATATATATATATATAATATATTATTAATATAATATAGTATATATATATTACATATATGAAATAATATATTTTTATGATATATTATTATATATATATAATATATATATATATATATATATATATATATTAATAAATATATATATAATATTTTAATATTATATATATTATATATATAATATAAGAATATATAAATATATATATATATATATAATATATAAATATAATAGATATATATTAATATATAATATTATATATATATATTATATTATATATATATATTATTAATATTAATATATATATATATTATATATACATAATATAATATAGTATATTAATATTATATAAGTATATATATAATATAATAATATATATATATATTATATAATATATATATATATATATATATATATATATATATATATTTAATATAGAAGAGAGAGAGAGAGAGAGAGAGATATAAGATTGAAAGTTTATAGAAGATGTATATGTTGTTAGACCATTATTTTTATCTTTATTATTACCTCATTATTATTATTATTATTATTATTATTATTAATCCTCTCTATTATTATTAGTATTATATGATTATTATTTCAATTATTATTATTTTAAGTGATAACTTGTGATTATTTTATTATTATTATTATTAATATAAGGACACTTTTATATTCCGTTACTTATTATTATTAATATATTTTTAATATTATTATAATTGTTATATATTGTATATTATTATTATTAATATAATTATTATTATTTTTTCTTATTATTATTATTATTATATTATTTATTAGTATTATTATTATTTTATTGCATTTTATTTATTTTAAATTATTTTATTTTAAATTTTTTTTTATTTTATATAATAATTTTACTGTATTCGTTAATTATTTACGATTTATTTATTTTAGGGGGTTAAATTTATATTAAATATATATATATATATATATTATATATATATATTATATATATTATATAGTAATATATATATATAGTATATAAATAGTAAATACGTATAATAATATATATATATATATATATATATATATATATATATTTAATATAATATATATATTATATATTATATATATATATAATAAGATATAATGATAGTAAATATAAGATAATATATAGTAAATAGTAATCACCTATATATAGTATGATATAAGGTATATAAATGAACTTTAGTAAAGCAATCAGGTTCAATAAGCTATAATTATATAGACTATATCCTATATAGAATTTATATTAAATAATTATATTTTAAAGATATTCTTTGTTTACTAAAAAAAAAAAATTGCTTTATAGACCCAGATATAGCCGAATGAAATAAGCGCGTGTGAAAAAGTCGTGAAAAAAGCAAATAGACCGGAAGTAATTCCTCCCCATACCTCTTGTCGGAACGGCTTTACGTCCTTACGCTTTACGTCCTTTTACGTCGTTTAAAAGGCTTCGAGGGGTGTGTAAAGAGCATGCTTTTTTACTAGGAATCCTAAGTGTCTTATAGTAAAGCAGTTAAACAAAATACTGTGAGCAGCCGCGTGAGTGAAGAGTGGTGAGACTGAGAGCGATGTGAGATGGAAGCTGTGAGTGTAGTATTAGTAAGAAGAGTAGATATAAGATAAGGAGATTGATAGATAGTACATAGTTATGGTGGGTAGTGAGGTGTAGATAAGGTAGCTAGATGAGGAGGTAGGTAGTGTAGTGGTGGAGGGGGGGGGGGGGAGGGTAGGTGAGTGTAGTGGAGGATTAATTATACTAAGCTATTAGTAGGAATAGTAATAATATTATATATATATATAATGGAATCTCAGAAGATTGTAAGCTCTGTGGATAATTCAAGTTATCGACACGTGTGCATGTGAGACTGTGAGCGATGAGGAGGGTTGGTGTCGGTAACATCAAACATTATACATGATAACAGATTCCCTGTAGAACTTAATTCTCCATAGATCTTACTCGGTATTGCAATAGTTAATAGCTTTGCGAGTGTAGCAGTAGCAGTGCAATATTTATTAGTAAAAATCACGAAAACAGCAATGACTAGAGTACGTAGTAGTAGTTAGTAGTTATGTAGTAGTAGTAGTAGTTAAAGTAGTTATAGAATTAGTAGATAGTTGAGTAGTAGTAGTTAGTAGTAGGTGTAGTAGTTAGGACGGAAGATCTCTGGTAATGCTTTATTACATAGACCATTAGTATATCTTTACCTAAACGCAACAATTTAATTGAACTTGGAGGTTCTATAAAATTATCCTATATTATAAGGATCACCTATTCACACACCAAGAATCTTTCATATTAAAAAACTAATCATCCCTAACAACAATAGTCACTTTGTTCTCCATATTTTTCATATTTAAATGACCTTCCACATCATAAGGCCGAGATCTTGATTTTTGGTATATGATTGTCTCATCAAAGACCAAACATAGTGTTACGGACGATTAAAATATTGCATTAGATTAAATTATAATACCTCATTAAGATAATAATAATAAATTATTTAAAAGTATAATAAGTAAATAAGTAATATAATATAAATAATATTATTCCAATAAAGTATATTAAGTATTATATTGTAATATATTGTATATATATATATATATATAACTTATAAAATATGAGTGTAATATAAGTATATACTATGTACAAAGTCACATACATTTCAGTTTTCACACTTTATGCTCAGGTGTACAAAGATGGGCTTTCATATAGCTTCTGATGATAGGAATCCTATGCAATTATTTGAGAAGTGAAAGATATACTTGTTTTCTTAAGTTTGTTATTCTTCGGATATTATGACCATGATGTTTGCCAATCTATCCACACAGGCACACACACATACACACACAGACAAAAATATTATTCATATATAATTATATATCTGGTTTTTAACAACATTTAGGATCAAATTACTTCGCGCCCCTTAAACCATATTACTCTACGATAGAGGACTTTTAATAAGTATTATAAATACATTGTTCAATAAATGCATTGTCTAACAGGTTCGTCAGTTTTACCCAAATTTAAGCTAATATCAGCAACGAATAATTTCTATGACATATCTATCCGCTTTTTTGTAACATGATGCAACACTATATATATCCTCATATATCATATCTATATTATTTACTATAATATATATATAATATATTATATTATATATATATATATATATATATATATATAATATATATATAGATATATATATATATATATATATGATAGTTTGATAAAAAATACCTTATTGAGTTAATTCACCTGCTGGGATATGAACCCGGGCTCGAGCAGCGTAAACGCCGTACGTGCTTGGACCACTTACGCCACGTAGTGAGCTTAAGAAGAGAACGCGAATAATTCTTTCCCTTTAGTCGTATAATATATCTATACAACACCAAGACAGTGATTCATATCAGCGCCCTTCCCGCCAACCCAACTCGGACCAACGCATAGGGCTACAAGCAGCTCACCGTACAAGGTTGATAGATCCACACACTCAGCGTCGCAGTGTGCCTGTCTTGGTGTGGTGCGTGAGATAATATTCACCACAGGAAGAGTTTGTGCGCGTTCTATTTAAGCTCATCGTAGCGTAGTGGGCTAAGCACATATCTATCTAGAGATGTCGGTTCAATCTCAGAGAGGTAGAGAAAACATCAGGTAAGGTAATAAAATGTATTAAACAGGGTATTTTATAAATCAATACTAGAGATACTGAGGAAGTGTGACAGTTTTTTATCTTATTCAATATAACTATATATTATTATATATAATATATATATTAATATTATATATAGTATATATATATAATATATATATATTATATATTATATATATATATATATATTATTAATACTATATATATAATAGTAATTATATATATATATATATATATATATATATATATATTTAATTGGTTATATATATATCTATTATCTATTATAATAAAATAATATAATATTATATATATATAATATATAATATTATGAATATATTAATAATATATAATATATATATATATATATATATATATAAATAACTGGTAAAATATTGTTATTTAGCTTTTCTTCTTAAACGCATTAGTTTACAAATATATTGTCATATACAAGATTTATGTATCATTATATTACATCCTTTTTCATAGTGCAGTTGCTCTAGAAGCTTTTATAAAAATAATATTACCTTCTATATTTAAAATAATCACTCTAAAGAACTATGTTATATATTTTCACTAACGACATCTTTTCTAAACGTTTGTGAATGGGTATATTGAAGAGGTTTAGCTGGGGTTATTGTGTATTATAGAAATTTTGACTTTACGGACATAAATGTGTCTTCTTTCAGATGTTATATGGGGGTGGTTGTATGTCGTCAATTTTCTGTTATAATAGTATAGGGATTACTATAGAAATTTTTCGAAAACTTGCATATGTGAGACGTACCCCCCCCTTCCATTTCTATTGAAGGTACAATAGGTTAACATGTGAAGCCCTTTCATTTGCTACTTCTCTATGAATAAAATTAAGGTGGAACGAAAGCAAACAGTGTCAATATATTATTCAATTAGAACCTTTAACTTCGATGGTTCTTGCAATTATTAAGAAACAATATACCCACTATGACACTAAGTGTTTTACTGTTTCTCAATTTAAAAATGACAAAATAAAACTTACTATAAACATAAAAGAAACTATTCTTCTGGGATAGTTTCACTTACCTATTTCATTTAGAAAATCACTTGAGATATTATTTCCATTAACCAGAAGTTGCTTCAGTGTACTATTTTGACTAAGTCCTTCCAAAATAAATTTCGCTCCAGTATTTCCGAGATTATTGAACCGTAAATCTTAAAAATAATGACGATAAAATAAATTTAGAAGGTTAACAATATTAAAAATGCCAAAATTTCATTTTACGAATATATTGCAAGAATAAATTCTTTATTGAGGAGAGCAGATATTAAAAATGTTTTCTTGGAAATAAAAAGAATAAAAGTAATGTAAACCAAAATGCAGCACAATTTTATATTTAAAAAAAGAAGCTTTTGACAAGGATTTTAAAGTCTTCTTCGTGAATCATGAAGGAAGATAAAAATAAATTGAGATCAAAAAGAAAACAAATACCATTAAATTAAAGTATAAAACTGAATCGCAATGCATTAATACTACATACTTAATCACTACAGCATATGTAAATAAATGATCAACAGAATAGAATGAATATTTAATTCAATTATTTTAAACAACTTCCTTTTGAGAAATTATTATTATTATTATTATTATTATTATTATTATTATTATTATTATTATTATTATTATTATTATTATTATTATTATTATTATTATTATTATTATTATTATTATTATTATTATAGAAAGATATCTTTTTAATTAAAATTGTTTTTTAATTTTCAGGTATCAAAGCTACATAAAGTATATGGGATTTAGTTGATATTTAATTAGTGAGAAGCTACACTAAATGAGAGAAGGTCTGATTGAATGAATTAATTAGAAGATTTTAGCACCATGTTCCTTGTAGATTAAAAACTTCAAGCAAATAAATAACTCTTTGCGTATCAGCCTTTCACAACTAGTCAAAATTTTCTCAAAAACCATCAAAAATGGAATTCAGAGCTTTAAACTTGAATTTTTTTTTGTATAAATGAATGTAAAAATTCCTTCAATTTTTTTAAGGCTGGAATAAATAATAAATGTAACGTACCCAAATTTGTTAAAGTAGAATTTTTTGAGATCATTCGCGAAATTGGCTTGGCCGCTTCCGAATCAAATTGATTGCTCCTCAAATTCAACTTTTCCAGACCGTTATTCCTTCCGAGGGATTCACAAATGTCGCAAACGACACACAAATGACCTCCTAAGTTCATCCATTCTAAGGAAAGACTTAAGAAGGTGTTACCAATTAATTGGAGAATTTCAGGAAAATATTTTAATTCAATAAACGCAAAATGAACAGTGAATTCTTATTATTACAGATGTATTTAAAATCTTATTTCATTAGTTGCATCTCTCTCTCTCTCTCTCTCTCTCTCTCTCTCTCTCTCTCTCTCTCTCTCTCTCTCTTCTCTCTCTCTCTCTCTCTCTCTCTCTCTCTCTCTCTCTCTCTCTCTCTCTCTCTCTCTCTCTCTCTCTCTCTCTCTATATATATATATATATATATATATATATATATATATATATATAACTAATATATAAATATATATATGTATAGAAATATATATATGTATATATATATATATATATATATATATATATATACAGTACACAATATACAGAAAACCCACTTCCAATCCAATTACACACACTGGTTTTCTTCACCTCATGTAACACAAGAATTGGCATCCTCTCTCTCTAATTTACTTCCAGGCACTTCGCATCCCTGCTCTCCCACCCTTTAAAAAGCGAAGAATTACTTCTTGTTTCTAACTAAGCTTTCATATCCATGCTCACATATCATCCAATGAAATCTCTCAACAAAGCTAAAAGAAAATTTTCTACCAGAAACAAATAATGACATCTCTAAATCTCCCTCCCTGACACACTACATAAACATAAAAATATTTTGCAAAGTAAGATTATTACATCATCAGATACCCTTCCATTGAAAAGATCTTCCTCCCAAAGCAGAAACATTACAGAGCAACACTCCCAATGCATTTACAGTTCCGTTACAGCGTTGTAACGATCTTAAATCTACACGTTGGTGAAACTCACGATTTTGATAGAAGAGCCTATCAACATCGTTACGATTTAAGAATGGACAGCAGAAATTCAGCCCTCATTGAGTCATAGAACAGCTCAACCATAGCGCATCAACATGGGAAGGATGACTTCATTGATATGTATAATTGATCAACAAAAGAAGAATAGTAGAGTCCCATATATTATAAGAAGCACAAAGAATTTTTAATAAACAAGGCGAAATAAAATAGATTTTCTCCAAATTCTGATGAGTTCGACTACAATACTACAAAAAATTGGACAAAAAATAGCCAATAAAATTAATTCACTTAGATAGCCAACATAGAAGAACTGAGATTCAATTGAAATACACTTGAAGAGGTTCCATTAAAAAGAATTAGGAACGAAAGCTAGTGTTAAAATAAGTTTTTTTTATTTTTATTGTATATTACATTTATCAGCAAAATTATAAAATAAATTACGTGTGTTGATATACTTTAGGGTTAATTAAATCTATGCAGATATGTCAATTCTTAAAATAAATTTTGAATATATATATATATATATATATATATATATATAAATATATATATATATATATATATATATATATATATATATATATATATATATATATATATATATAACTATATATATATATATATATAAATATATAACCTTAAGAATATATATATATATATATATATATATATATATATATATATATATATATATATATATATATATATATATATATATATATATATATATATATATATATATATATATTATGATCAAGAGGACACACACACTTTCACACACACACACACACACACACACACACACACACACACACCTCTTAAACGCTTCCAAAAAAATAGAAGGTACGATCCCACTGAAATTTTGATTATTTTCATTGACACTTTAAACAGCTTAACAAATGCGATTTGAGCTAAGCAGG
>JABUQX010093925.1:0-5000 GCA_015478945.1 Trachelipus rathkii | reverse complement strand
ATACCCTATGCCTGAATAAATCACTAAAATTAACAAAGTCCCACACTTAACAACAGTAAAGTAACTAACATAGCGCTCGAAAACGTAACCTATTCACACTTTTGTCAAGCATATATCTAACATAGCAATGTTAATTTTAGATTAACATGGTAATATTTAACAAAAATATATCATAACATTGTCTAATTATCATACCGATCAACGAATATAGGCTAACGTAACATAGTTTTTCACATTAATAAAACTTACATATGATCATCTGAACTAAGAATATAATCCACACCGATAAACCTAACACACCTTAAACATGAATAAACAGCTAACATTAACAAAGTTCAATACTTAACAACAGTGAAGTAACTAGCAAAACATATAGAACGTTGCCTTTCACATCTTTTTTTCTTTTTTGTTTTAAAAACTTTTATTTATTTTTAACTTTATTTCTTTAAAACTTTTTGTTTCAAAAAAACTTTTAGCTATTTGTAAATTTATTTCTTTAAAACATTTTAGTTTTGTTTTTTTTTTAAAAAAAAACTTTTAATTTTTAACTTTATTTCTTTAAAACTTTTTGTTTTTACTAAAATTTTTATTCTTTTTATGTTTATAACGTAAAAAAAATTGTGTTTTTACATACCCTAAAACAGTAAATCAGTAGATCAGTAAATCAAACCACCTACCTCCCCCTACCGTCCCAACCCTGATCATATCGGGGTATTGATCTAATAGATCTCTGTTGGCTCCAGGCATATTTCAGTATCATTTTGATAAACATAGCATAAAAATATGTTCTTTTTTATACTAACCATCGAATATATGCTGACATAACAAAGTTTTCACATCAATAAAGCTAACATAACATAACCAGATGTAAGAATATAATGTATAACATCAACCTAACATACCTTAAACATGAATAAAACAGCTAACATTAACAAAGTTCAATGCTTAACAACAGTAAAGTAACTACTAAACATATAGAACGTTGCCTTTCACATCTTTTTTTCTTTTTTTTTAAAAACTTTTATTTATTTTAACTTTATTTCTTTAAAACTTTTTTTTTAAAAAACTTTTAGCTATTTTAATTTTATTTCTTTAAAACTTTTTAGTTTTTTTTTTTTTTAAAACTTTTAATTTTTAACTTTATTTCTTTAAAACTTTTTGTTTTACTAAAAATTTTATTCTTTTTATGTTTATAACGTAAAAAAATTTACATTTTTACATAAACTAAAACAGTAAAACAGTAAATAACAAAGTTTTCACATCAATAAAGCTAACATAACATAACCTGATGCAAGAATATAATGTATAACATCAAACCTAACAAAATACCATACTTGGCAACAGGAAAGTAACTGACGTTGCTTACAGCCCGTACCATATTCACACTTTTTTCAAACAGATCTCTAACATATCACTATTATTTTACATTAACATAGTAACATTTAACAAAAATTTATCACAATCTTGTCGCTAATATATGCTGACGTACCAAAGTTTTTCACATCAATAAAGCTAACATATCATATCCTGAACTAGGAATATAACGCACAATGACAAAACCTAACATACCTTATGATCGAATAAATGGCTAACATTAACAAAGTTCCATACTTAACAACACTAAAGTAACTAACAATGCATACAGAACGAACATGTACGAAGCTGATGGTGTTCCTGTTTCACTAGAGTTATCAAATACAAGTCGAGAAATTGTTCAAACTCCTCCCACTTTTCGAAATATTACGCAATACCTATGATTCTTGTTTGGTTCGTTTTCGAAACATTACGCAATACCTATGATTCTTGTTTGGTTTCGTACCTCTAACATATTAACGTTAATCTTACACTAACATAGTAACATTTAGCAAAATTTATCACAACATTGGTTAATTATCATACAGACCAGCGAAAGTATGCTAACATAATAAAGTTTTCACATTAATAAAGCTAACATAGCATAATCTAAACTAAGAAAATAATGCCCAAAGACAAACATAACACATCTTAAGCAGGAATAAACTGTTAACATTAACAAAGTTCCACACTTAACACCAATAAAGCAACTAACATGGTATGCAAAACGTAACTTATTCTTACTTTTTCAAGCATAACTCTAACATATTAACGTTAATCTTACACTAACATAGTAACATTTAGCAAAAATTTATCACAACATTGGTTAATTATCATACAGACCAGCGAAAGTATGCTAACATAATAAAGTTTCCACCTTAATAAAGCTAACATAGCATCAACTGAACTAAGAAAATAATGCCCAAAGACAAACATAACACATCTTAAGCAGGAATAAACTGTTAACATTAACAAAGTTCCACACTTAACACCAGTAAAGCAACTAACATGGTATGCAAAACGTAACCTAATCTTACTTTTCAAGCATAACTCTAACATATTAACGTTAATCTTACACTAACACAGTAACATTTAACTAAAATTTCTCACAACATTGGTTAATTATCATACAGAGCAGCGAAAGTATGCTAACGTAACAAAGTTTCCACATTAATAAAGCTAACATAGCATCAACTGAACTAAGAAAATAATGCACAAAGACAAACCTAGCACATCTTAAGCAGGAATAAACTGTTAACATTAACAAAGTTCCATACTTAACACCAGTAAAGCAACTAACATGGTATGCAAAACGTAACTTATTCTTACTTTTTCAAGCATAACTCTAACATATTAACGTTAATCTTACACTAACACAGTAACATTTAACTAAAATTTCTCACAACATTGGTTAATTATCATACAAAGCAGCGAAAGTATGCTAACGTAACAAAGTTTCCACATCAATAAAGCTAACATAGCGTAACATGAACTAAGAAAATAATGCACAAAGACAAACCTATCACAACTTACACACAAATAAACTGTTAACATTAACAAAGTTCCACACTCAAAACCAGTAAAGCAACTAACATGGTATGCAAAACGTAACCTAATCTTACTTTTTCCAAGCATAATACAACATATTAACGTTATTCTTACACTGACACATTTAGCTAAAATTTCTCACAACATTGGTTAATTATACTCTAACATAACAATGTCTTCACATTAATAAAGCTAACATAGCATCATATGAATTAGGAAAATAATGTGCAACGACAAACTAACATCTTACGCCCCTAATAAACTGTTAACATTAACAAAAGTTCCACATAATATCAGTAAAGTAAACTAACTTTACATACAAAACGTATCTTTTTATACTTTTTTCCAAACATATCTAACAAATTAACGTTAATCTTACATTGACACAGTAACATTTATCAAAAAAATGTGTCATAACCATACCTAACCATCATAATACCTAACGAGTAAATACGAATAAAGTAAAGTTTTTAGACTTATCTCTTTTTCTCCGCCTCCTTTCAGAAAATACCAACTCTAAACATGAAAAATGATTTTACGCTTTAACTATTTGCATAAAGTGATGCAATACTTATTATATTTGACCCTCTGGCAGGAATACAAGCAATGTAGCAGTCGCCATTCGGTTTACGATTAAATATAAATGACACATCGTTGAGAATAACGAAACTCCTCATGAAGATATCAACAACAAGCGTAGAGATGCAGGGAGATGTCAACGTATCAACACAGCGAAAAACTATCCTACTGAAGAAAATAGTGTATAAACATCCCTTAAATGTAATGAGATTCTTTCTTTCACCCAATCAGAAGAAAGTAAACAAGAATACTACGTACGAATGACATATCAGTTCAAAAGGGTATATATTCTCGTTCGACAACAACAACAATAACAATAAAGTACAAAGATAAGTTCTTTGGATACTTAACCAATGAATATATGCTAATGTAACATTGTTTTCACATTAATAAAGCACCATAGCATCACCTGAGCTAAGAAAATATATAATGTACAACGACAGATCTAACACAACTTAAGCACGAATAAACTGTTAACATTAACAAAGTTCCACACTTAACACCTGTAAAGTAACTGACACTGCATACAAAACGTAACCTACGTATTCATACTTTTACCAAACATATCTCCAACATATTAACGTTAATTTTACATTGACACAGTAATATTTAGCAAGAATTTATCATAACCTTGTTTAATTATCATACAGGCAGTGAAAGTATGCCTTGCTAACGTAACAAAGTTTCCATATTAATAAAGCTAACATAACATAACCTGAGCTAAGAATATAATGTACAATGACAAACCCAACACACCATATGTATACGAACAAACCACTAACATTAACAAACTTTTGCTTAACAAACGGTAAATTTTGCAAACTAGGTCAAAACGCTATTGAACTTAGAAGCATATCGACATATCAATGTTAGTTTTAGTAACAATGTATGTTAACAGAGGATACCTATATATATGTGTTTGTTATTATTATTTACTTATTATTCCATTTTATATATATTTTCTACCTTCCATAAATTATATATGAAATATCTTTTATATTATATATATTTTATTATATATATATACTCTTCTTTCTATAATAAATCTTTAATGTAAAAATTGTATTTCTACTATTTATTCTTATATTATATTATATATATTATTATATGTATTTTATGATGGATCTATGTAATTATTATATTCTCATATATTAAGTCTTATGTGTTAATATGTGTTGATCTCTAGTATGGGTTTGGGTGGATGGGGGTCATGTATGGGTGATATCAGTGTGCTTGCAGTGATATCTGCTGTGTTTATAAAACTGTTGTCTGTATTAATGTGTATAGTATAATCATTGTGAAATGATCATGTTTGTTTTATATCTATCTAAATATAAGTAATATTGCATGTGTGAAATATATGTATATATATGTGTGTATATATCAAGTATGAATAAAATATATATATATATATATGTATATATATATTTTATTATATATAAGAAATCTTTTAATTATTACCATTATATATTATTATTATTATTATTATTTATATTTTGTATTATATATTATATTATGAT
>JABUQX010093924.1:12500-22074 GCA_015478945.1 Trachelipus rathkii | reverse complement strand
TTATTATTATTATTATTATTATTATTATTATTATTATTATTATTATTATTTTTATTATTATTTTTTATTATTATTTTTATTATTCATTCCTCTTCCCCACTCATTCTGTGAGAGTGGAATCGCATGTATAAAATAAATATATATATATATATATATATATATATATATATATATATATATATATATATATATATATATATATATAAAAATGGTAAAAAGAAATATATTATATATATATATATATATATATATATATATATATATATATATATATATATATATATATATATATATATATATATATATATATATATATATATAGTAAATTTTAATTAAAAACAAATTTTAATATCTGATTGATTGTATTGCTTTACAAATGTTTTTTTTGTACTTTTATATAAAATTAATCATTAAAGTTTGCTTCATAGGTTTATTTCTTTCATTTTCAAACTTCTCTGCGTTATTGCTCAGACATTTTTTTGACGAGTCATTTGTGTTAAAAAAATGTTCTTCATATTAATAACACGATTGCTAAAGTTGATATAATTAATTAAATCATGGATGAAAACAAGGACGACCTAACCAATTTAAGTCTTAAAATATTACGAAAATAATGACTTTTTAACGTGGTAACGTTTCTTTAATTGTTTTACCGAAAGTCCAACTTGATGTAGACATTTTTTTTTTATTTAAAAAAGAATTATTTTTTTTCCTAATTTAAATTCAGAAAATGTATTATTTTTTATTCTCATTTTCAAAATGTATTCGTGTTTTTTCTCATTTTTGTAATTTTGAATTATAATTGTTTAACTATTTCTTCAAAAACACGTTAATGCTCTTTCTACATTCCTTTTGAGAGAAAATAGAATACATTACTTATATATTAGTTAATGTTTTGACAAAATTTGTAATAATATTTTTGAAAATTTGAAATGAATGAATTCTTATACTGTTAGTAGAAGATTGTAAATAAATAAAAAGAAGAAATTTAGTTAATGAACAAAAAGTTTCCCCAAGGTAAAAAATGATAAGAAAAAAATTAAGTTACGATAATAGTTATTATAAATGGCTTAAGCCTAACTTAATGAAAATGTTCGAGAATGAGTCATGGCGAATCTAAGTCAAAATAATGAAATTGGATTTGTATAATTTAGGGCAAATGAAAGGGCTTGCTAGGTTAACTTTGATCTATATCTTTATTTGTTTATTTACTGCTATTTATTCGTTATGAACTTTATTTCTTCCTTACTATATTTTAAGAATAGTCAATGAGTTTCATTATAGTAGATTTTTATTAAAATACTTTAATTTGCCTTATCTAACCAAAATATTATCTCTCTTTTACTTTGCATTCTTACTAAATGGTTGCATTTTAAATCTATAAGCTTTCTCTTTTAGAAACTAATATACCAACAAGGGTTATTGCAAGTTTTTAATAGTCAATAAGTTAATTACAACTTGGGACTAAACTTACTTCGAATAATGTTTTCCAAAGACACTCAGAAATGTAATTTCTGTTTTGTGTGTAATAATTTACTGACAAACTATAGGAATCATTTCATGTATATCAACAAAAGCCAGAACAATGAACATTCGCTAAAAAATATGATCCATAACTATGGTTGGAAACATCTTAAGCATGCCATTACAAGTAAAAAGGATATTGATGTATCCAAACATTTACACAAAGAAGCAGTGTTTACTATTAATTACCCGAAAACCTCTTGCCTAATTGCCTTTTCAATCGATTTTTTTTTTTTTTTTTAGAAAAAATATAATGAACCAATAAATGGAGATATCAAAGTTTTGGTACTTGCATTCAATTTAGAATTTTTTATACCTTTTTTATTCCCTTCTTTTCCCAATACCTATTTACCTATTTATCACATTTCACAAAACCTCGGCGCTATTATTGGACCAGAGACTCCTATTTTATAATGCAATGATTGAGCACTTCTCAAAAAACGTATTGCAATTAATAAATTACACAAATGAGACTGCTTATTTTCAACGTTGTTATCACTGAATTAAAAGATTCAGTAGAGACAGTCTTTTTTCTCCCTGATGACGACGTTGTTTATAAACTATGATAGCATTCTCATTAGCTAATAAGATTCACTAGTGACTAATTTATTAACTTTTGCATATTTTTTTTTATTATTCTCCACCTTTTCCGAATGAACTTGGTGTGCAAAAAGATTGAGAGGAGTGATGCGTTGGTCAAATTATACATTGAATTAACGTTCCTGATCCATTTTTTTTTTTTTTTTTTTTTTTTTTTTTTTTTTTGTCAATTTGATCTTCAGAGAAATCATGTCATTTGTATTTTGAATGAACTTGGTGTGCAACAAGATGGAGAAGAGTGATGCGTTGGTCAAATATTTTCTGTACTATTTGTATGTATGGTTCTAATTCAGGATCATTGATTAAATACAATACAACGTCAGCCACTGCCAAAGTGCATACCTCTGGAATGCATTCAAATAGCAGTGGAGACTCTTTTTAGCGGCTTTTGTAGATGCGTATATTTCACGCTCAAGCTGAATTCTTGATAATAGTACTTTATATCGATAGATATATAGAGTATATATATATATATATATATATATATATATATATATATATATATATATATATATATATAAGGAGAAAGATATATATATATATATATATATATATATATATATATATATATATATATATATGGTATATATATATATATATATATATATATATATATATATATATATGCAGTGTGGACACAAGGCTCCTAGGCAACGAACATTATTAAATAACGTCTGCATGTTGTCCACCACTCTCAGCATATACATAATTTTATTTTCTTCCATATTACTGGAACAACTTCTACTAAATTGATGTATGCATTTCGAAGAAGGACTTTCTGACAACCGTTTCAAGGTCGTCAACATCTGTAGGCGGGGTTGAGAAATTTTGCATTTTGCCAACCCAAGAGCAAATTATCACACGTTGTTAAAAAGTCTGGATTCGAAGAAGCGATACTATATCGGATATCCACGTCCAATCCATTATCCACTAAATTTGCTCTTTTCCAATCCTTTGGAACTATACCCTCCTAAAATGCTTTGTTATACAACATCCATATCCAGTCACTCACACACTCGCCTCCCTTTTTGATAATTTTACCAGTAATTTCACGTTTACCTTCGGATTTACCATTCTTAAACTTTGTCAATCTACCTATTACCTTCTCTCTACTAATTACCTCATCCTCAAAATACCTTATTTCTTCTTACACTATCAAACCCACACATATTCACTATCACCTCTTCATTACTGCCACTCTCTTCACATCCATTTCATCAGTCACGAAAGTAACATCCCTATTTTTATGAAGATTCCCCTTCTCCCTTTCTTTAACTTTTTCTTACTTCTCCTTCCAGAAGTATTTCCTAAGCCCCTTGTGTTCCATATATTCATCTCTTCCTTCCAAACGGCTTCATTTATCTCTTTCTTCCTCTTACGTACGCCACTTTTAATCTTCCCTTTTTTTAGACATCGTTGGCTTTTAGCACATTCAACCGTCTCTTTTTTACTTATAACCGCTTGCGTATCACTTCTTTTCATTCCAAATTACCAATCAATATTTTACTTCCTACTTTAAAGTACATCCATTATTACTTTTGCACCACAATAAAGGCTTCCCTTCTTATTTGAGTCCGATTTTTAGTTTCATCTTGTTCACATTCAACTACATTTATTTGTAAGTGCTCTCACATACTTTTCCTTATAACTTTGCTCACTTAAACATCTTACTCTAAATTCTCCCCATTTCCTACCTTATCTCTTTCCTCTCCATCCATGACCCCACTAAATTAGTGTTACATTAAACAATATAACGATCTGATATTCTAATTCCCAACCCCCTCACTGATTTAAAATCCATCACACACTTCAATATGTCCTTCTTCACCAACATAAAATCAATCATACTTTATACTTCGGTACCATCTCTACCTACCCCAACTCTCGTATACTTATGATTACTCTTGTGCTCGAAGAATGTATTACTTACACACATACCTCCTCCTCAAAGAAATCAACTACCTTCCTACCATAATCATTTTCTACCGCAACTCCAAAGGCACCAGTTATACAATCCATTTTTCAATTACCTGTCCAACCATTTAAGTCGCCCAACACAATCACTCCAAAACATCATTCAGATTGATTATCCCAGAAAATAGAACTCTCCTTAACATCACCCTCAGATGGACTATATTTCACAATCACACGTACCTTAACCTTTTCAAACTTAAATTTAACAACTAGAATAGAAAGCTCTGTGCCACAGGTCACTCATCAGAACCGCTACTCATTCATACAATTCTGCAAAGTCGCTTACGGCGATCCCGATCAGGTCCGAGGCATGCATAAGCATTCCTAGGGTAGCGGGTTCCCATGCACTGTTCCTTTAGTAGCCTCATACGACACGCAGAACATACGATGTGGGAACTTTTTCTCCTACACACACAGGCATATATGAAAAAATGTGTTGTCTGTAATCGTTATAGTGTTTTATGGGCTGTGTGATGTGGAGAGTATTCTCCTGCGTAAGAAGAGTGTGGATATAAGCGCAAGAGGGGTGAACCATTGGACACTAAAGTGTCATACTGCCCAATGGGAGATAATCTCATCACTTGAATAGCGCTTCCTCTCTCTCCTCTCTCTCTCTCTCTCTCTCTCTCTCTCTCTCTCTCTCTCTCTCTCTCTCTCTCTCTCTCTCTCTCTCTCTCTCTCTCTCTCTCTCTCTCTCTCTCTCTCTCTCTCTCTCTTCTCTCTCTCTCTCTCTCTCTCTCTCTCTCTCTCTCTCTCTCTCTCTCTCTCTCTCTCTCTCTCTCTCTCTCTCTCTCTCTCTCTCTCTCTCTCTCTCTCTCTCTTCTCTCTCTCTCTCTCTCTCTCTCCTCTCTTCTCTCTCTCTCTCTCTCTCTCTTCTCTCTCTCTCCCGTAATAATAACACAATAATAATAATAACACACACACACACACACACACACATTAATAATAATAATATATATATATATATATATATATATATATATATATATATATATATATATATATATATATATATATATATATATATATATATATATATATATATACATATGAACCTAAGGCCTTTACATATAGAATTGAAGCATCTGCATCCGCGGATGTACTAGATATCCGCATCCGCGGATGTGAAAAATTAGACATCTGCTTCATCACTAGCATCCCTTGATATTGAAAATTTGTCATCCGATATATATATATATATATATATATATATATATATATATATATATATATATATATTATATATATATATATATTTATATATTTATATATATATATATATATATATATATATATATATATATATATATATATATATATATATATATATATATATATATATATATATATATATATATATATATATATATATATATATATATATATATATATATATATATATATGCTATCATTTAAAGTACTTACTTTTCTACCGCTTTTAATTTGAAAGCACTAATAAAAAAAAAATTTTTTTTTTTTTTTTTCTTTTTTTTTTTTTTTTTTTAATAGTCGGTTGTAAACAAATCCATGAAGGTTGATACGAAACTATCTTAGTTTTAAAGCTTTGCCCCAATCATAGGCAGAACAAAGAGCGCTCTCAAAATTATTGTATATATTGCCCTATGGCCTATGGTGCGTGGGCTTGTTAAACGACGGGTGGCGCCTTTGAATCCAAAAATTATGATATTAACCTTCACCAATATTATTAATGACTGTGAACTGACCCATTGTGTTAACTGTTAATATTGATACCATTATTTACTATCTGATTTAATTAGTCTTAGAAATAAAAATAAAAAGTAATTTCCCCTTTTCATGACCACTGTATTAATTCTTCAAGGGTTAATAAATATATATATTAATTAATTTATATATATAAAGAGTAGCAGCATATACAGGAGTATATATATATATATATATATATATATATATATATATATATATATATATATATATATATATATATATATATATATATATATATATATATATATATATATATACAGAGGTGGGCATGATTTTGATTTTCAAAATCAAATCATGATTTTAAAATCAAAATCATGATTTGATTTTGATTTTGAAAATCACCAGTTCTGAGGTGATTTTGATTTTGATTTAAAATCACGAAAATCCATGTGATTTTGATTTTAGAAATCAAGAAAATCACTAAAATCACTGAAATGTAAAGTTAATTTAAATAACATTTTCCCTGATTTATGTAACTCCGTGAAATATTCACAAGAAATTTTCCTTCATCTATTCTTTCATTTCATTGCTGTTGCCTTGGATAAGTTGCAGGAAGAGGAAACTTGTTATTATGGATGTTTGATACCTACTCTTTTAGTAACCCAGGAATCTCTTTCGACAATAGAAACGAATAATTCACAGTTGAGATACTGCTCACCATTATTGAAAGCTATACGTTCAGGATATGAAGCTAGGTTTCAAAAATACTTAGATCTTGATGTTGGTATTAAGGATGCTATTTTGGCATCTGTGTCTCATCCATATTTTAAATTGAGGTGGGTGTCTCTAGTCAAGGGTGACAAATGTGATAATACAGAAGAAACAAAAGCCCAACTTAAAACTTACTTACAAATATCTGTAAGGAAAATAGCATCTTCAGATGTGGAGATGGAAGAAAGATGTAGTGACAGTGGAGAAGACGATTTCTTCAAATCTTTAGAAGGTTCATCGAAAACTCTTCACAACAAAGAAGATTTGGAAGTACTCAATTATTTTCAAGACCCAAGTAAAAATGTATCATCTTTACTAAAGTATCCTTATGTATTAAGAATTTTTAAACAATATAATACTCCTCTTCCATCATCAGCACCCGTAGAAAGGCTCTTTTCATTTGCAGGAATGATAAACAACCCCAAGAGGACAAAACTTTCAGATAAAAAATTCGAACAGCTCGTTTTATTAAAAGCAAATTTAAAGTTTAATGAAATTTAGAACATGCTTTATTAATATATAATATATATTTATATTAGTATATATATATATTATATATATATATATATATATAATTATATATATTATATATATATAATATATATATATAATAGAATATATATATTATATATATATATAATTATATATATTATATATATATATATAATATATATATATATATAATATAGTATATATATATATATATTATATATATATTATAATTAGTGATGACGATTTAATCGGAATCGGCAGGAATCGGCTGTTTTCAGGAAATCGAATCGGAAATCGGCATATACCGATTCTTGACCGATTCTTTGGCTTACATTGAAAAATTAATTTTTATCGATCTTTATGATATTCAAAGACAATATTTCGAAGTCTGCAGTATGATTTTAATTTCAGTTCTTCCTGAATTCTATTTAATTAAAGAAACTTGATTGAGCGGCGCATCTTTACGTAGAGCCTATGATATCATGTTATGTAAGGATTTTCAGACAGGCAGACATTTGGCAATGTTCGTTAGTCATGGTTATGTAACATGTTTCTTGATTAATTATATACCCGTGAACTCGTAAGAGAGCAGGAAATATTTGCCTTGTAGCCTTGTAATAATTGGAGCTATTGAATATAGAATTTGCTATCCTTCGAGTTCACCTTTTCACGTATCTCACACAGAATCTAATATAAGTGATTGTCTTTAAAATGTTATGGAAGAATTCAATATTCTGCTAATAAAATTCATGTTATAGTAAGGGGTAACGCACCTAATATGGCTGGGGCAGTTACACAGCAAGGATTCCAGAAATTAACTTTGTTTTACACTCTTTGGACACTAGTTCTCAATGTTGATAGCCATATATAGTAATAGAATTGTATTAATATATTAATTAGTATTATATATATATTATATATATATATTATTATATATATATAATAATATATATATATATATATATATTATATATATATATATATATATTATATATTATATATATCATTCCATATGCAAACAAATTGTAGGTCATTTTAATCACTCGCCTCAAGCTATTGCCAAGTATGAAGAATATCAAACTAGATTTAATTTTACCAAAGCACAGATTTATTCAGGATATACAAACCAGATGTAATAGCCAGTATCATATGCTTTCAAAAATTTTGAACAAAAGACGGCTCTCATTTTCATTATTGCAAATAATCATCAAAACCTGTATCTTTTAAGAAACATGGAACAGTTCTTTAAAAAATTGCTAAAAAAATACATAAAAATTTGATTGATTGTAAACAAATTATGAGCCACAAGGAATCAATTGCATCGGCAATAATCCCAAACATGAAAATGATTTGCATTTTTTTTTTAAAGAGTCAGAAAAAGAACTATTTGAGGGACTTGGGAATCAGCATGGAAAAAATTCAGTAAAAAAATAGTTCAACATTTACTTTACTGATAAGAATCTTGTCCTTGCTACCTCTTGATCCACGCTTTAAAATTACATTCCTTGAGAATGATTATAACAATATAAAAGTGGAAGATATTCTTAAGCAATGGGTGTGCGAAGATATATGTTGTTTTAAGGAAGGGAGAAACAGTATCCACTACTTTAAAACAATTTTCCGATTGAGCCACAAGGACATCAATGGCATCGGCAATAATCCAAAATGGAAATGATTTGCATTTTTTTTTTTTTGAAAAGTCAGAAAAAAAAAGAACTATTGAGGGACTTGGGTCTACAGTATCAGCATGGAAAAATTCAGTAAAAAATAGATTCAGCATTTACTTTACTGATAAGAATCTTGTGCTTGCTACCTATCTTGATCCACGCTTTAAAACTACATTCCTTGAGGATGATTATAACAATATAAAAGTGGAAGATATTCTTAAGCAATGGATGTGCGAAGATATATGTTGTTTAAAGGAAAGGAAAACAGTTTCCACTACTTTAAACCAATTTCAGATTTTTCTCATTTATCAACAGAATGGGGCGAAAAAAGTGATACTGAAGATAATGGTTTTAACTTCAGTTTTGAAAGTTGCTTTTCGGAATTTAAAGAGAAAAAGACTTTAAAAACAGCAAAGAAACTCATTCCCAAGGAGAAAGACACATATATTGAAAAAATTGAAGATGTTATAAAAGTAGAAATCAGCCAATATAAAAATATGAAACTTATTAAAAAATCAGAAAGTCCCTTACAATGGTGGTCATCGAATAAAGGTACCTTTCAGCATTTGGGTGTCCTTGCTAGAAAAAATATTCAAGCTCGTCCCCTTTTCCGTGGAAAGGTGAAAGACCCTTCAGAAATGGAGGATCAATTTATTCTCCTAAAGAAATCGGATGCACTCAGAAAACGGGAGAAATGTTAATGTTTTGCACTACAATTTAAGAGTCATGATTTAACTTACAAATAATAATGATCAACTTTGCTTTCAAGATCTTACTTTTAGTAAATTTAAGAAGAAGGATTTTTTTTTAAACAAAAAAAAGAAAAAAAATATGTTATTTATTGTTAAGATTTTTAAATT
>JABUQX010093924.1:0-7500 GCA_015478945.1 Trachelipus rathkii | reverse complement strand
TAACATTCTTTCCCTTCTTTTCAGGGAATTTTTTGTCATTTGCAAAAATCTCTCCTTTATATAAAATTTTCCAGCAGTCAAGTCTTCTGATTGGTATTTTTGTTCGTAAAGCATGGGTGGTTTAATTCATTCTTCGAGGATTTCATTTGTCTCAACTGACTGTCTGAAGAGAGAGAAAAGTTCAGGCATACCGGCAGCCATCATACATACTATCATAATCTTTTTATTTGCAGAACCCTTTAGAGAATAAGACATTGAAACCTCCATCTTGTCTCATGACTAAGATTTGCCACTTTTCCAGCTTGGACTCTTAGGAAAACTTCCATCAATTTTGGAGGTACGTGCTGACCTTTTTCTATTCTGTCTCGCCCTTGCTATTAAGATTTGCTGTATGAGTATTGTTGATCATCACGCACTGCTAACTGTAAGTATGAACTCCCACATCTCATGTATGCAATGTTAACGTCATCGCGAACATAGTATTTCATAGTTTTATCAAGTCATTCTGAAAACGACTATTACTTCTTCGTTTTGACATTCAATAAAATCAGTATCACATTTACCAGCATCCTGTTCCTCATCCTCATTGCCCTTATTTAATTTTTTAATCGTACTGATCATGTTTCGATGCGTTATCCGTAACTCAGCTAATTTACTTGCCTTGTTAATTCGAATTTCTTTTAAAACGTCAGTAAACAGAATCTGGATTTATTCGCTGCACTGAAATTTGGTTTCTTTTACTGCTAACGTTTTAGGAATATTGTTTTTATCTTCGTCCAAATATATAAAATTATTGACAAATTAATTTAGCTTTGCCCTTGGGGAAGCATCCATTTTTAAATGCACAAAGCGTCCCTTTATGCAATTTTTAAGTTTTTTTTTTTTTTTGCTTTTCCGCTTTTTCTACAACTATTTTACAAATATTTTCCGTCTAAAGGGACTTCCAATTTTGAAGCCATGTCCCACATTACGTGCTTAAATCCTAGGTCTTGCAAAGAAATCTAATGGCTCACTATCTTTTAACCAACCATTATAATCAATTGTATTTTGAATTTTTCACTTGACATAGACATAACAAGTTTTGGCAACTGAAAGTACCCACTTTAGTCTGAGTTTTTTGAAATTTAAGGTTTATCCTGATTACCCTTTGTGCTCCACCTTTCTTTTTAACAATTGCAGCAATGTCTTGGATGAGAGCGTTTTAAATGTCAGATTAGTTGACAGTCTGACCACTGCCACCCTTTCGATATGAAGGAATAGAGATATAGGTCTGAAACTTGGAATATAAACTATGTATGGCGTAGCTCGAATACAGGGTAAAAATTTCAAGTCTTAGGATGTATATAGGGGGGGTCGCTCCCTCGGGAGGGTGGATACAGAGATCACGCTTGGGCTTTTGTTGCTATCTGAGCCGGATCATTATTAGGCTTTTATTAGCACTTGTTCGAGCGTGATGACTAATCTCGTCGCAGATCGAGATTACGTTCAGTGCGCGAGAGCCGCACAGCGATTACACACCCTGTCCGATTATTCATTATTATTATTATTATTATGTTATTATGTATTATTATTATTATTGATTATTATTATAGTATTATTGAGTGATAGTTCGAGTCCGTTGAGACGTTAATCTCGTCGCAGACGGAGATTAGCGTCAGTGCGCGAAGAGCGGCGCCCCCATTTACACACCCTTACATATTATTATTATTATTTATTATTATTATGTATTATTATTATTGATTATATTATTATATATTATGATATTATTATTACTACTTCTGAGTTGTTTTAAAACCCTTCTACGTATCCTCCATCTAATTTATTCTTGCTGATCTCCTCCTGCCGTCAGCGCCTTGCTGTGCGTTCATTTCCAGATTTTCCAAACCGTCAGATCTGACACCGCCATTCATTGCCCTTTTCTGTCTTATCTGCAGCCGCATCACAGCAGCTCCGGTCCGCTCCGACTCCGACTTCTTCTCCTCGCGATTCCGAATCGTCGTTCCGGCTGTGCTCGTGCGTCCGCATCACCGCACCGGGACGCATGATGCGGTAGAGCAATATGTTAGTCTAGGAATCCGAAAAGTGAGTTCGCTTTCCAACATTGTTATTGAGATATTTATTATTATTAATATTATTATTATTATATTATTTATTATTATTTATGTATTTATTATTATTATTGATTATTATATTTGTATATGATATGTTATATAGTTATGTGTTAGTTTATTATTTTATTATTATTAGTATAATTATTATTATTATATTATTATTATTATTATTATTATTATTATAATTATTTATTATTTTATTATTATATTTATTATATATTATTATTATTATTATTATTATTATTATTATATTATTATGTGATATTATTATTATTATTATTATTAGGTGTCTGATCTATTATTATTATTATATTCCTCCTATCCCCATGTTTATAGGATTAATTATTATTATTTTATTATTATTATTATTATTATTATTTTATAATATTATTATTATTTTATTATTATTATATTATTATTTTATTATTAATAAAAGCTGTTTATTCGTAAGTTAAGTACGTTATGTTAAATATTACTTTGACAATGTGGAAATAACACTGATTTGTTAGAGAATTGATGAGTTATTTGTAAGATATTACTGTGTTAACTGCAGATGATGTGTTAGAAAACGTGAGCCTTAGGTTAAGTTCTTGTATAATGTTAGTTGCCTTCAGACTTTTGCTAAATGCTACGTTTATTCATTAGAGTTAAATGAGTTATACTCGAACACGAAAGTGACCAACTTTGAGAAGGTCAGTGTCAATTCATAGTTCAAGATGGGTGGCATCTTTGATAGATTGTCACTTTGTTAAGGGGTTTTGTTAGATAATGGCTTTATCTGTTGCTAATATGCTCGAAAAGTGGGAACAGGTCATATTTTTTTTACTAAAATTGTAACGTTTTACCATACCCTAAAGCCAGTAAATCAGTAAATCAACTCCATCCAGCCACCATCCCGCCTCCCTCCTGTTCCATCCTGATCTATTGATCTATTGATCTATAGCATATCAAGGTCACATTTCGAAGTATCGATTTTGGATAAAGCATAACATAAAATCAAGTTCTTTATACAAAGAACAATCAATATATGTTAACGTAAAAAAGTTTTCACATTAATAACTTACTTAGCAACGACAAAACCTGACACATCTTAAACAGGAATATAAACGTTAACGGTTAACAAAGTCTACACTTAAACAAGCAGTAAAGTAACTAGATAAACTCCAAAGACGTACCCCTATGTCAGCACTTTGTCAAGCATATCTCTACATAATTATCGTTAACCTACACTGTCACAGTAACATTTAACAAAAATTTATCACCAAACATGATTAATTATCATACTGATCAACGAATATACTCTAACATAATAAGGTTTCCTCATCAATAATGCTAACATGACGTAACATGAACTAAGAAAATAATGTAAAAGACCAAAACATAAAACATGCTGTAAGCAAGGAATAAGCAGTCAACATTAACAAAGTTCCAACTTAAACAACAGTTAAAGTAACTAACATTGCACACAAACGTAACCTATTCTACTTTTTCAAGCATATCTCTATCATCATTAACGTTAACCTTACACTGGAACACAGTAACATCACATTAATAAACCCTACTTAGCATCATCTGAACTAATAATATAATGCACAACGATCAAACCTAAACACATTCTTAAACAGGAATAAACAGTCAACGTTAACAAAGTTTCACCTTAACAAACAGTAAATAACTAACATAACAATTCAAAAACGTAACTTATTTCACACTGCCAAGCAATGGGGGGGTCCCATTCTTTCCTTAAAAAACCCATTTTTTAACCCCCAAAATTGTCTTAATTTTTTAACAATTAACATGGTAATATTTAACAAAAATTTACATAACCTTGCGTAATTATCATACAGACCAACGAAAGTATGCTAACGTAACAAAGTTTTCACATTAAGAAAGCCGCCGTAACATGGCCAGAACTAAGAATATAATATATTACGACAAAGCCTGACACACATCTTAAGCAAGAATAACTGCTAACATTAACAAAGCGTCCAAACTTAACAACAGTAAAAAGTAACTAACAAAGGACTCACAAAAACATACATCGTTCATTACCTTTATCAACCATATCTCATCATGGACAATGTTAATTTTACATACATAGGTATATTAACAAAAAAATTTGCATAACCTAACCCTACTAGCATAATACCTAAGGGTATTGGCAAACCAAAGTAAAGTTTTTACTCTCTGTAAAGCTAAACTTATGAACATACATACTTAACACACAATGGCTGCACGAATAAACAGCCAGCCCCAACATCTTAAACAACAAAGCGTACATAAAGGGACAGTAAAACAAGTTTTCAGGTGTATAACATATAATTTCCAATAAAAAGAATATTAAATAAATAAATACGTTCATACATATAAGTTTTTATTTTAAATATATTAATCCCTCTAATCAGGGAGACATAGGATTCTGTATAAATTGAGCAAGTTCTATATGTTTCTCCAGAGATTCAACACCATCCGAAAGGATGTTAGCATAAATACAACCTACAGCACTAAACCATTTAACGCATATCTCTGTAGAGAAACTTAAAAAGTCAATGGAAAGGCATACATATGAAGTAAAGGTTATTGATGAAAACTTCTTCCATGGACCAAGAGATCTTGAAGCATCATTCGAAATGCTTGTTAATGAAGTCATTGATGCTATATTCCAACCCTCATACGAATCCTATCATAGTCTAAGTCTTGTAATAGACTATGATAGGATACGTATGAGGGTTGGAATCAATTTCACTTTTTGCGATGATCAGTCACCTGACTGGAAATACTATGTAAAAGTCCTCGTAAAGAGGACATTCGTAGGAGCAAACGAGAGGTCATCATACCAACACAGCGAAAAATGTCTTACTGACGAAATTCGGATGTATAAACAGCTCTAAAAGGTAACGAGATTCTTTCTTTCAACCAATCAGAAGAAAGTAAACAAGAATACAACGCCCGAACGAACCATATCAGTTTCAAAAGGGGTATATATTCTCGTTAGACAACAACAACAACAACAACAACAACAACAATAACATAGTACAAAAATAAGTTCTTTATATACGAACCAACAAATATATATGCTAACTTAACAACGTTTTTACATTAATAAAGCTAACATAACATAACTGAACTAAGAATATAATGTAATGTACAACGAAAAGAACTAACACATCATACGTACGAAAAACTACTCAACATTAACAACTTCCGCACTTAACAAAAGTAAAGTACCTAACACTTCGTACAAAAGGTAACCTATTCACATTTTTCAAGCATATCTCTACATATCAATGTTAATTTACATTAACATCGTAACATTTAACAAAAGTTTAGCTAAACCTGTCTAATCATCATATTGACAAGATAATATGCTGACGTAACAAATGTTTTACATCGACATCGTAACATTTAACAAAAAATTCATCATAACATCGTCTAAATATCATAATCCCCATCGAATAATGCAAAGATAACAAAGTTTTAACCAAACATAACAAAGAAAAAATAACAAAATTTATCCTGGCATAGCATAAAAATAAGTTCTTTGAATAAAATATTACAGTAAAGTGTAATAGTTCATGATTTTAAAGCAGTAAATTCAGTAAATTCAGTAAATTCATCTCTTAACCATGTCTTCTCACGTCCCCTATCCCATCCACCGGCAGCTGGATCTATTTGACTATTGATTCAAGTCATATTTCGCGTATCATTTTGGATAAACATAACATAAAAATTAAGTTCTTTATATACTGACCTACGAATATATGATTAACCGACAAAGTTTTAGCATCAATAAAGCTAACATATCATAACCGCAACTGGGAATATAATGTACAAATGCAGACCTAACATACCTCGCGTATGAATAATCAGCTAAGATCCTGAAAATTCCCTACTTTTCAAAGGTAAAGTGGCTAACAGGTCATACAATACTCGATATGTTGCCGCTTTTTCGTTCATATCAGCAACAGGTAAAAGCCATATTATCTAATAAAAATCCCTTAACAAAGTGACCGAATCTATCAAAAATACCACCATCTTGAACTATGAATGGACACTACCTTCATCAAAGTGTCACTCGTTTTCGAGTATAACATTTTCATTTGACTATGAATACAACTAACAATTAGCAAAAATTCTGGGGGCAAACCTACATTACTCACAAAACTTAACAGGTCACGTTTCTAACCACACTCATCGTCAGTGTTAACATAGTAATATCTTACAAAAACTCATAATTCTCTAACAAATCAGTGTTATTATCCTCAGATTGTCATAGTAATATTTAAACATAACATACCTAAACTTGACGAGATAAAAGCAGTTTCATCCAACAAGAGTATCTAAAGAACACATTTACCACGAGAAGAAGAACCAGGGGGATGCGCCCGGAAAGGGTTGTGAATTCTGCGAGGGGGATCACCCCGAAGGATGTTAAAGCGGGCCTTTGGGCCTTCAGCCTGAAGGGCGGAGGGCCTTACCCCTCCTTCGGAGGGTTAAAGCCCGCTTACACCCCCTTTCGGGGTGATCCCCCTCGCAGGATTCCACCCTTTCACGGGCCGCCATCCCCTGTTTTTCTCTCGGGTGGTAATGTGTTTGCTTTAGATACTTCTTGATGATGAAAACGTGTTTATTCTAAGTTAAGTACGTATGTTAATATTACTATGACAATGTGGAAATAACACTGATTTGTTAAAAAAACAAAGACAAAAACCGGAGAAAAGGAGAAATGATGAGTTTGTAAATATTACTGGTTAACTGACGATGATGTGTTAGAACCGTGAGCCTAGGGTTAAGTTTTTGGTGAATAATGTTAGGTTTGCCCTAGACTTTTTGCTAATGTCTACGTTTATTCATAGGTTAAATAATGTCTAAACATCATTTAACCTATAGAAAAGACATTAGCAAAATTCTAGGGCAAACCCAACATTATTCAACAAAAACTTAACCTAGCCTCACGTTTCTAACACATCATCGTCAGTTAACACAGTAAAATCTTACAAAAACTCATCATTTCTCTTACAAATCAGTGTTATTTTCACATTGTCATAGTAATAGTTAACATAACGTACTTAACTTACGAATAAACAGTTTTTCACTCAAATAATAATAATAATAATAATAATAATTAATAATAATATATAATAATAATAATAATAAAATAATATAATAATAATAGAATAATAATAGAATAATATAAGAATAATAATAATAATATAGGAATATAGTAAGAATAATAATAATAATAATAAATAATAATAAATAGATAATATAATACATAATAAATAATAATAATATTAATATAATAATAATAATATAATAATATAATAATAAAATAATAATAATAATAATAATAATAATAATAATAATAATAAATCTCAAATAACTCTCT